>MCJB01052563.1:70355-114744 GCA_002018475.1 Nicotiana obtusifolia | reverse complement strand
TGGCCTTTGGGTGTGGTCTCACAACTGAGCTATACTTATTTTTACTCTTTATGTCCGTTCATTTTCGAATCTGTTACCACTTATCTGCAGGGCATTGGTGTAAAATGGTTAAATGATTGTCAATTGAGTTTGGTCCTGAGTTCATTTTGTTTAAGAGTTCTTTTTTTTTTTTTTGGGATAAAGGGTTAAAAATATTATCTTTGACATTCCAAGGAAATAAAAGTTTTTAGTTTTTACGCTTCAGTATAGTGTTAAAATGGGAAGATAGGATGTCTATAGACCCTAGAGAATATGTTGGGCACGTCACTCCAAGTCAACCTTTCTTCATGAGTAAAAATGTTTTGGCGTCAGCTCATGCCCTTAGCATCTGCCTGCAATTTCTTCTCAAAATAAATCTGTTATATGAATTATTTCCCTTCTAATCTTGTCAAAGTTGATTTGTGGCATGGCTTTTTGCTGCAGGAATGTGCGAGTCCCTTTGATTATTGTGATATAGTTACTTCAACAACTCACAAAAGTCTTCGAGGTCCTAGGGGAGGTATTATCTTTTATAGGAAAGGATCAAAGCCAAGAAAGAGAGGCCTGCTCTTGAATCAAGGTGATGGTGGTGATAAGTATGATTTTGAGGAGAAGATAAACTTTGCTGTTTTTCCTGCATTGCAAGGAGGGCCGCACAACAACCATATTGCTGCTCTCGCCATAGCATTGAAGCAAGTGGCTACTCCTGAATACAAGACATATATGCAACAAGTTAAGAGAAATGCTCAGGCGTTAGCAGCTGCTTTATTGAGAAGAAATTGCAGACTGGTTACTGGAGGGACTGACAATCACATGATACTGTGGGATCTGAGAAATCTTGGGTTAACAGGTTTCTAAAACTTTTTCTCTAATACTTCTTACCACATATGCTTCTGGTGAATTTCATTCATGAAATCTGTTTTGTTTCTTGTGGCCAGCGTACCATCATTGCCCTTTCTCCCCTTCTATTTGGATACTTCTTGTTGAACTCTAAGAACGAATTGGAAAATTAAGGGGCAGTGGAGTAAGATATTATCAATCAACTAAGCATCAAGCCTCAAATATTTTGATCAGATGATTGCGTTGTAACCATTCTGCTACAGTGGACTAAGATACTTCTTGAGAAGAAAATAAAATAAAAAACCTGTCTAGTTTAATAAGGCATTTGGCATTTTTGGTCATAAGCTCTGGGCTATCATTCATCTCTTAATTTTTTAGTCCTTGTGAGGTCAATGAACTGAATGAGTCTTCTTTGCTTATGTTTTATTCCTATGGTTTTGTTGTCTATTCCTGTGGCACTGTTTCTGACTGGGCTTCTATATCATTTTTGCCACTGAGTTGATTGAATTGATTGTGTATTTCTTTTCCAATGAAATTAGTAGTATATTCTATGATCTTGGGATCAACATTTGCCCAACTTTGACAGCATATCTCATAAGGTTTGGTTTTTAGATTTCTTTAAAAGTGTGATCTGCTTTGCTGCTCTCTGAAGGTTGTCGAGAGGCTCTAAACCTGCCAAGTCTCTTACCTGTGATTCCTGAGAGAAATTGACTGCTTGTCATATACTAATTCCATCCAACTCAATTAAATGTTTTGTTTGAGTTGACTTGATTATTTAAAGAACAGTCTGAAGTGGGTACTTGTTAAGAAATGGAGATCGCGTGGGAGGCACAAATTTGTTTTTGTGCATCTCTTACTACTCGAACTTTGTTTGTTCGGGCATTTGTACAGAACACAATGATGCCTACATGAAATTTGAGAGTGAAGTTGGTAGCAGTTATCATGGACGTAATATGATATGGTGACGAAGATTAATGTACAAAAGTAACTCAAACAGTAATTTTAGCTTACCATTGTATCCAATAAAAGTAATTTTAGCAAAGATACTGTTGGCATTTCCAAAAAAAGCATCTATATATTGTTAAATGGCATGTGAGGTGTGTTTTCCAGAAAGTTAAGTCCTACAATAGCAGCAAATCACTGTTTGAAAGTAAATCATGGTTTGAAAATAACGTAATATTTTTTAGCTTATAGCATATGTTTGACTGATCATAAAAATAAGAACATTTTACATATAAAAATAAGCATGTACTATGCCTGTCATGTGAGTTTTCCAGGAGAGTTAACTCCTAGCATAACACAGTTCAACTCAATATTGTCAAAGGCGAAAAGGCAGAAAAGCACCTTATGTCTACTAGCAATATAATGAAAGCACGGGGTTTTCTGAATGCAAGGCTAATATGAAAAAGAAAAATTGTCAATTAAGGGCAGAGGTAAGGTTTGCATACACACTACCCTCTCCAAACCCCATTTATTGGGATTACACTGGTTTTTTTGTTGTTGTTGTCAATTAAGTTGAAAAATCATATTGATTCTAACTGGCAAGCATTTTTCTAATTCATTATTGGTGAGTAATTTTCTTTTAATAAATTCTAATTTGTTTTCCCAATCATTAATTTGTCCGTCCATAAAAATTTCTTGATAATTAACATTGTCATCTAGTTATTTGTTTGGTGCTATTCTCTTTCGGAGAGAGCCCATGGACGTTGTGGTGCGTGGTGCCTGTACTGGAGTGCTACTTAAGTGACGCAATGTGCCTAGAATCGGGGCCTTTAAGTAGCTTACTTGTACACTTCTAAAATAATCTGATCATCCTGTGCAAATTCTCTTGCTTACTGATTCTGGGACCAAATGCTGCCTGCTTCAATGGGATTTTCTGGGACCAGATACTGCTATTTTAATGGGACTTAAATTGCATTTGCTGACTTGCCTCCTGGTTTTTCAGTGTATTATTACTGATCTTTATATTTCTATTTTACAGGTAAGAATTTTGAAAAGGTTTGTGAGTTGTGTCACATCACTCTCAACAAAGTAATGGTCTTCGATGATAATGGAAGTATTACCCCTGGAGGTGTGAGGATAGGTAAGTTCAGTCTGTTTTTAGTGTTGAGCCACACATATCAACTTTTTGGAGTTGATAATCTGTTTGCGTAATTACTTTTTCTTGCTCTGACTGCAGGTACCCCTGCTATGACATCCCGAGGCTGTATAGAGAGTGATTTTGAGACGATAACAGATTTCCTCCTCAAGGCAGCGCAGATTACAAATTCAGTACAGAGAGAACATGGAAAGCTTGCGAAGGCTTTTCTGAAAGGCCTTGAGGACAACAAAGATGTTATCGAGTTACAAACACGTGTTGAAAGTTTTGCATCCCTGTTTGCAATGCCTGGATTTGAAGTATAATTTAGCTGGAAATCTCGTTTTGGTGGGTAAATTCTTTTTTTGTTCGTTGACCAACTTTTTCCGTGGATTGGGAGAACAGCGGTGCACCCAATTCTTGGTTAGTAATTGACTCGGCTTGATATGATTTTTAAGTGTCCCTTGAGCTCAAAGCCTGGATTAACTTATGATATGCCACGTTGGAGTATTTTGCGTCCTTAACGATTGTCAAGGTTGGCTGGAGGTGCCAAGACAAATCTCAAGTAGCTGAACCTTGCCACAGTTTCAGTATTTTTGTTGAGGGTTTGTTAAATTAATAGCATTGTCATGAGGGTCCCAATTCATCCTCTTATAGCTGTTTTGATACGCTGTTGTTTTGGGTCCTCGTTATTCTTGGTTGTACCTATATTATTATATCTTAATATTCAACTTGTATATACCCTGTAATTTTCTCATTGAAGAGATTACAAGGTTGAATGAATGTACATGACACCTTGAGAGAAAAACAAAGGAGAATTTAAGGGATTGTTCAGCAAAATTGTTAGTCGTAGTTGTTTTTGGCAGGATGACTCAAATTTCCAGTTCCTTACCTTTTTATATTGTTCTGCCTTCCATGTTCTGTGTTGACTCAGGTGGTATTGCATCAGAGGAAGCTAGTTCTAGAGGGTGTTGGATAAGCATTTGTTTCAGTCTCTATTATAATCAGGTGAAGTACTTCTTTGATACATTCTATGTTCTATCAAGAGCTGATACGAGTACAGATATTTACTAGATGTTCATCTCATTAGACATGCATTGACATATCCCTTCTCCTTTGAAACGATTGCGATCTACTAAAGGTAGCCTAGCCCATGGTTAATTTTAGGGATGGAGTTGGCACAGGTTAGTTGCCATAACTTCAAACCGGCCACTTCTCCACGAAGTCTAGCAATTTCTTTTACATTGTCAAATAAGGTAGACCAAAAGCAGGAAGAAAGGAGAAAGAAAGAAAGACAGCATAAAATAAGAAAGTTGTTCTTTTCCCTCCCTTGGGGCTTGGGGGCTGGAGATTTGGGAAAAGAACTGAAAAGTTGGCAAACCAGAATCATGATGTGGATAGTTGAAAGGAACAAGTCTGAGTTGCAAGTTGTAAAGAAGTAAAAAAGAAGATAATAATTAGAGAAGAAAAAGAGAGGAATCGCATTTCACAGGGAACAGGAGACATGTCAGAGAGCTGGTGCTAGGTTGAGATACAAGAAGATATACCTAAGTACAGCGCCTAGTATAGACTCTGTTGACAGCAGCCACTCTGCACTGCCCGCAGAACAGAGAGCTGCTTCTTTTCTTCTCATCATCATTTATTCGACCAACAATAACATTATAACAACAATCAATTACTACACATGCTATAGTACTCTTTTCATATTTGCTCTCATTTATTTCCTTGATAGGAGAAAAAAAGAATCCCTTTTCTGGGAACCAGACAAAAGCTCCTACAGTAAAAGAAAAAAACTGCTTTTTTGTGTTTGAGAAAAATGAATGCCAGCCCAGGAATCTCATGATCCTTCTCTTCCACTTTCCCTGTCTCCGCCCACTTCGCCATCACTTTTTCACAACTTGAATGATTAAGTATATTGGATTAAAAAATCTAGTACTAGCTCAAAGTCTCCCTTGATGATTACATTAAAAAACTAAAGCATCTCTCACGTTTTTTTTTAATCTCCCATTTTTCTAGTATGTCAAGTCTACACTTTAGAAAGTGCTGTGAATTGAGAGTTCTTTTTTAGTATTATTATTGAGAATTCAATAATATAATTATCACTCTTTGGTTACTTTCTATATCTCTTCTTCCGCTCCTCCCATCTTCCTCTATGACCGAAACTGTCTTTCCTTAACCGAAGTCGTTGATGGTTTTGAGTTCAGAATTAGCAATCTTTTTTCCAGTACCTTTTGTGAACTGTTTCTGTTGCTTGCCTGTTTGAATTGATGCGAGTCATGTTAGCTGTCTCCTCTAAAAGAAAATCGTTGAATTGCTCACAAGAAAGGAAATTCAAATCTGGGGCCTTATCAGAAAAAGCCATAAAGAACTTTTTTCACCCATCGACTTTTAGGCTGCTAGTAAATCAAAGATTTAGCATGTTTAACATCTTTAATCAAGGTTTTAACACATCTAGTTAATGTGAATTAGACAAACTTAATTGCAAGAAAAGAGGATTGTTGGCTGCGATTATGACAAAGTAAAAAAGACCTATCTAATCTCTGTTAACATTACTAAGCAGCTGTCATTATCTTAAAAATAGTTGTCATGTGGGCAGGAAGCATCATTCCTTTATTTACTTTATTTAGGTGGTATCACATTCTTTTCCATTTGACAGAAGAAGCATCTTCCAATTTCAGTAACCCTAAACCTAGCTCAGTTGTCTATTATAACTTCATTCTCCTAAGACAATACCTACTAACATAGGAGTATTAAATTATTCTTTCAGCTCCTATGTTTCCTCAACACATCAAGACGTAGCCTTGAAAAAGTAATTTATTATGTTAGTTGGGATAATCATAATCTTCATCTTGGTTTGGTTGGGGAGTCGATGGTCTTTAAGTAGTTGAATTGTAATCACAATGTTCATTCTAAATAGATGATGGGGAGAGCCGGAGAGGGAGGTCTTGTCGCGTTAGTTACACACAGTTAAAAAGTCAGTAGATAATGGGTTTGCTTCTCTACCTCTCTCCACTTAAATATTAGACGTGTGTCTAACCCGTACATCATATACTGCTCCCGTACCACTAAACTACGATCTAACAGAGAAATGACGGGAACGGTAGAATGCCCTAACCGAGTTAGGTCTAATCATATAATAACATTGCTAGTTAAGTATAATAGATGGTCACTATCTTGTACGTTTGGATGATTCTTTGTGTGGTATGAATTGACAGTTAAATAAACAAACTTTATATGCCTACAAGTGATTAAATATATTGGTAGAATAAAGACCATATACAATAAAAGTAGCATATGGCAATTGTGATTCATATCAATCTTCCAGTTTTATTCCACTGAGGTGACTGACTGCTGGCCTTGTCAGTAAAACAAGAACAGACATTTCTTATCTTTGATCGAGTTATTGATGATAAGTAGAAGAATCTACTCCTTGAGTGGAAATATTTTTAGAATTCTTTTTCTTTTTTACTGAAGCTATCTTTATCCAACATATTCTTCTTGTTTAGTAATGTTACTTTTATTCAAAGGAAGAATCACATTCTGGTTTTTTTCCTTGAGGATAATATTCATGCATTACTTAACAGAGCAAACTTCTTCCTAAAGTTTTCAAGACTAAACTTAGCTGCAAAATAAGAAAATTGACACTTTAGGATGCCAAAAAAGGACCAAAATAGAGAGAGAAATGGATAAAAAGAAGTAGAGCCTAAATATTTAAAAAAAAAAAAAACTACTCCACTAAGTTATTCCTTACACTTCTACAATCTCTAAGGCTATGGCTGCACACATCTTTCTCATTTGTTCTTTCTTTGTTGTCTTTACCTATGAGTGCACATATCCAAAAGTTTCTTTCTTCCTTCTACTATTTCATCAAAGAAGTCATCAAGTTGTCCAATGATGCTTTCTGCCCCACATTTCAACATTCCAAAGCAATCTTTCAAGTTTTCAATCTTGTCATGGATATCAATTTGTGTTAATATTAATCCACACTCCTTGGCTCTCTCTAGCTCCACTTTCAGCTCAGCCATAGCTACTCTTGCTCTTTGATACTCGAAAAGTAGGATTCCGGGCAGCTGCCCTTCTGCCTGATTCACCTCTGCCACTACTCTCTGATGCAATCTTGAAGTTGAAACCATAAAAGATGAACCGAAAACCATGTTCCCTTCATGACCATTCCCTTGGTAAAAACTTGTCTGTGGCCAACAATATACAAGTCCACTTACCAAAATAGCCAAAAGCAACGAGCTGACGTTCTTCATTGCATAAAGCACTCCTCTAAAGCCACTGAATCCATTGAATTTTGATCCTATCATAATATTTTCGTCGAACCTCAATGATAAATCTTGCATTCTTGTTTCCATTAAGCTCTTGTTTTCTTCTTCAAGTGCTACTATTTCTCTTTGACATCTATTTATGGCGCGAATAACCTGTATGATCAAGAAAAAAGATTACAACTTCATGCAAAAAAATGAAATTTTTTTCGATATAGCTACATGGTTTGATTATGCCAAGAAAATTAAAACAACCTGGCGGGAAAGCAGAGGATTTAAAATGTTGTGATCATCAAGAGAAGAAGCTAAATTGGCACCAGAAGTGTAATAATTTTCCATGCTGGAGACTGCTGATTTGAGAACATGGCAAGCTTCCCAAAGTCTTGAACTTTCATCCATGTACTCATCAAGCCATTTCTCTCCAACAGGCAAATGTAGTTTTTGAACCAGAAATGTTAACTGGGAATGAAAAGATCTCAAAGATGACAAAACATGTTGAAGAAAATGGAAAGACATGAAGTTCTGAGACAGGAATAAGTGATCAAGATTGTCAAGTCCTCTAGTGAGGAAGTTGTAGAAACCATTAACAGAAGTTGTAGAGGAAGAATGATTCATCATAAAGATTGAAAAAAAAAGAAGATGGTAAGTTAGAAGAGAAGAAAAGGTGACAAAATATTGATGGTTATATGTATTGGAAGTGAATTCAAGAAGGTAAAATAAGGAAGTGAGTAGCTTAAGGGGTTAGGACATAGGAGTCTATATAGTGAAAAGGATTGGTTGTTGGGGGCAATTATGTGTGTTTGCTACAGAGTGGAGGAGATGATTGGAGAATCTGCCATATTCATTATTTAAAGGAAGCAGAGAAATGCTGGATTTGAAAAAGTGGAAAGGGAAAAAAGGAAATTCCTAAGTCTAAATGAAAAGAAAAAGCAAACATGAGAAGTTAATGAGTTGGCCTTAAACATTACACTTTCCTATTCATAAAGATTTAGTCTGCAGACCTTTCAAGAATCAAAAAGGTGTCTGCACATAAAATGATAATTAGGGAGAAATCTTTAGTTTTTTTTTTCTTTAATGATATATTTAATTAATTTAGCTCTTTATTCTATGAAGGCCCTAGATTTTGTTTTCTTGGGCTGTAAAAGTTTGACTACTTTGACTGAGATACTTCTTATTCTTTCTTCTCATTCTTCAATTTTGATTTGGTTCCCTCTTGGAATTGAGTGCTTCTACCTTTTTCTCTCCTTTTAATTTTATTAATTATTCTTTTGATGAGTTATTTAGCTGTGTAATGGGGAAGTTTAAGGAGATATTAATGATGAGGTCTTGAAGTTGAGATTATTATATGCAGATGCTGGCCCCTGTTTTTTTCTCTTTTAGAAGTTAAAATTATACTTTTTTGGGAAAGTTTACATGGAAAGCAATATATTGCTTCTAAGTTCAATATACACGAATTTGCCGCTAACATTAACTTGCGGTCCCCTCAATACCCTCTGGCTTTTCAAAAAACCCACTCCCCACCAAAAGAAACTAAAAAGAGAAAAAGGGTTGGTGAAGTATGTGAATTTTGCAACTAGTCTAGCCAGTTTTACAAACAACTACAATATTCTCCTGCGTTTTCTATATTGAGATTTGTATCCTAGCCTTATGAATTTTCAAATGGGATTTATAAAGGCCGTGGAAGCAGCCAAAGCATTAGGGTAAACTGTCTACATTACAATTGGGGTGCGACCCTTCCCTGAACTGTGCGTGATCACGAGATGCCTTGTGCACTGGGTTGTCCCTTTTTTTAGAGTGCTTCACTCATTGCCTTTAAGGTTTTGCATGGCCTTTGTATCTTTCACAGAATTCGAAACCAACCTCAGTATACAATTCTTATACTTGTGTGGCTAGTGATGGAGTTCGAAATTCTTCAGTATACAATTCTTATAGTTGTGTGGCTAGTGATGGAGTTCGAAATTCGAAGAAGGGGATTCAGAACACCATAGCTAGGACTCGGACTTGTGTCCTAAATCAAAATTTGAGCCACATTTGCTGCTACAACTTTCGTCGTGTCATGTGAATTCAATAACTTATATATATCTATATATATACAAAAAAACCATTTGCTTTATACCTTTTTGGCAATATAGTTTGAGGAATGTGATTCAATTGAACCATGTAGCTCGATTCCTAGAGTGGCTACACCAAGGTTTTGGGTTGATCATCAAATGCATTCAAAATATGTAGTATTGCTTTTTTGCAGAGCCCAAAACTTTCTTGTGCAACAATGATGTAGTAGAAGATGTGATGATACAAAGTAGTATCAAAAGCCGGGATCCTGTTTTTGAAATGGGGAATCAAGAATGCATGCTCACTACATTGAAATTTGGCAAAAATAGGACTTAGTACGGGAGTAAGCAATTTGTATTGGAATTGGAAAATGGAATTCCACTTTCCAAATGCACTCAAGTAGGGCATTATCTAATGAAATAAAGGCCATCCACATAACTTACAATTATCTTTTTTAGCCTAATATATATTTGATGTAACTATATCACACTTATATTCATCAAATTTGGTTTTAAAAGGTAGCTGTAAGGTTTTCCTTTGAGTCCACAAAAGATGTTCCAGCAAATTACAAGTCTTTAAAAGTAGGATTAGTAAAAAGATTGTTTCAGTTTTAGTATGATAGGATATTTCATGGGAAGGATTGGACACCACGCTTTGTATAATGGTGTAATTGGTGAAGCTGAAAATCAATCAAATCCAAGCAACAAAAAAAAGGGTGGGTTGTTAAAAATTACATGGTGGATTATGTTACATAGTACGTATCATATACGAGAGTAGATAAGTATTTGATACACACTATATATAGTGTGTTCTTTTTAAACGAAAATAGGAGATATTTATACTTATACTCGTTTGATATGAATAAGTTAAACAAACGGCAAATGCATCCTACTGGCCAAAGTGGTCCCGAAGAAGAACTTTTATCCATCTTTTAGGGGCAAATGAAGTTGAGATAACAGGTCTATTTCAACGCTGTTCAGTTACATTCTCAAATGTTTTCCAGTTTTTAATGATATAGAATTCATAAGCGATACTAGTAGTTACTTTACGTGAAAATAGCACGAGCTAGTCAATTTTCGGACTGGTAATTGAAACATAGTTATAAAGTTATTGAAAAATAGTCATTATTTTGCTGAAACATAAAAAATTTCAGCATAAAATGTTGGATTACAAAGCTTCTACGTATGAACTTCCAATTAGTGGCGGAGTCACATGCACCAAAGGGTGTCAACCGATACCACTTCACCGGAAAATTACATTGTATAACTCGGTAATTTTTAAAAAAAATATGTATATATACTATATAATGACACCCCTTGACTTCTTGGTGAGTTTGTTTCTTTATATTTTGACTCCTTGAAAATCCTGGCTCCGCTACTGCTTCCAACATATTACGTTTTTGAACTTCAGCATACAGAAAGTTTCAGCATAATATGCTGGATTATGAAGCTCCTGCGTATAAAGTTCCAGCTTATTATGTTGTAGCTCCAACACATTATGAAATTCCAGCACATTATGCTGGAATCTTATATGTAAAAAATTCGAACTCCAGCATATTATGCTGGAATTTTTACGATTTTAAGGGTATTTTTGTTAAAAAATTTATTTTTAAATGAAAAAATAACTAAATTTCGATTATTTTTGAAATTGTGACTATTTTTCAATTATCATATATAAATTTGGCTATTTCTGATTTTCCCCCATCCTTTACCGAAACTTTGGCCCATACATATAGCACGGAAAAAATATACTCATCCGTACTGTTTAGGTTAAAGCACATTAGTTACCATGATTAAGTGGTGGAATGAGGTGATAAAGGCTCATATATGTCATGTGTTTATTGATTTAATCACTAAACTTTAGTATAAACACACTTGATGTAAGTATAATTTTTTCCGAAGTGAGAAGATATTGGTTTATGGTAATTATTTAAACCACAAATAACCAACCACTAGGAACAGCATTTTAGAGGAGGGCAATAAAAGTTTTGAAAAATTACTGCTCTAGTGGTTTCAATAGAAAAATCCAATTTATACTCAAGTAGATGGATATTCAGTGACAAGTAGTATAATTACGCTCTCTGTCACAATAAACCAGATTTAGATGCATATAAGTTTATAATAGTTCGAAACACTGCATTGAAAATTTCCATTTAAAAGAAAAGACCAAACTTTTTGAAAGGAACTGCAAAAGAAAAGAAAGTCAATATCTTTAGTGGAAGGAGTAAAAAATCTTTAAAAAGATGCGTTACAATCACGGGCGATTCAATGAATCTCGTGACCTAAAGTAAAATCATATTGAGAGGCTTTTAAATTTATTTTATAAAATATTTATACTACAACAAAGTTTGCTTTCTAAACAACAAATTAATCATTTAAGACAAAAAAACTACTGAATTTAAAAAAGAAAAAGAAAGAAGAACACAAAAAATAAAGTGGTGGACTATCGGATGTTGAGGTCCACAAGTTTTGATTTGGCTATCATCACAAACAAGAAATAGAAATAAACGCACATAACATAATAGTTTATGTTTTGAGCATTAACACTGTCAAAAATATTTACTCCTTCTGATCAATTGAAGCGATAATTGTAGTTCATTCTATTAAGTATTACTTATTGGTGAATATCTAAAATAATTTATAAATATAACCTAATATAATATGTCGAATTACACTAAAAGAAAATCGGTGCATGAATACTTTTGTGTTCATGCAGTTTCAGAAAATATTATAAAAGAAATTCATTATGTTGTCGATATATATAACTTAATTCCTATATAAAAAGAATAAAATTAAAATTGAAGAGTGAAACAAATATACTAATTAGTAAAGAAAATTATCATAATTTATAAACTTATTGGTATAAATAATCTCAATCAAATAACAAAAAAAATATACTGTATCAATTTTCTTTATAGTAATTATTAATATAAATTATATAATATATAGTAATAATATAAGAAGAATTTAAAATTAATTTGAGACCTTCAAATTTTGAGGCCTAAGGCAACGACATCACTGCCCAATCCTTTAGAGCTTAATAGTCAAGGTTCTAACTTAACCATAACTAAATACAGAAAAAAAAAAAAAAAAATTCCCTTTATGCAGTTTGGTGTCTTAGACTAGATATAATTAGGAGTAAATATGAAAAAGTTCATTCATCATACAACTAGATATAATATATTGCATGTGGTTATAAGTAATTCTCGTATTCCCTCATTGATTTTTATTATTATCTGATGTTGTTTTTATTTAGATTTTTTATTATTTTAATGTTGTTGTTGCTCCTTTGACTTTTTTACTATTGCATTTCTTTCTTTATATTGTTGTGATTCTATTTACTTTGAACCTAAGGTTTATTGAAAATAACATCTCTATCTGCACAAGGAAAGGATAAGATTGCACATTCACTATCTTTCCGATACCACAATACTTGTAAAATTACACTGAATATGTTGTTATGTGGTCATAAATTTTTAGGTCAAGTTCAAAACTTATCAACCACATATTAGCGAGGAACGAGTTATATTTTTGAAGTTATGAGTTATGACACAGCTCAATTGAAGCTCGGTTCCTAGTGCTTGTTAGAAAATGACTCATATGAGCAGTGGCGGATCCAGGATTTTAAGGTCGTGGGTGCTCACTCTCTGGCTATATAAAAAAATTGGTTCATGCAAGAATCGATCCCTTGACCACTTCATATTTGTACACTCTATTCTCACCTCTTAACCAAAGCACCCAGAAGATTTTTTGTTTAATGGGTGCATTTTAGTTCTTTATAACAGTATTCCCTGTATTTTCTATATAATTATACAGAGTTTGCGTCGGGGTTAACGGGTGCTTCAGCACCCTGTACTCGGAACGTGGATCCGCCCCTGCATATGAGTGACATGGCCGTTTAGTTAACAGATAATTCGCTCTAACTTGTCTGATGATAGTTCCTTTTATAGTACCATATAGGAATCTTAAATTGGTCCCATTATCTTAAAATGAGTTCAAGTTACGTGCACTCACAATATAAATGATCACTTAAAAATAAATTACAAGATATCCGTCCATAAGAAATGGAAATATTGACCTGCAAAATCCTTTTAATGGGAGTAGCTATATTCAAGCAAGTATTCCAGCGAAACGATCCTTTAACAATTAGCTCTGCCCAACACTGGGACTGACTTTATTAGAGAGAAGAAAATCAGAAAAAAGAAGAAGACAAGTTTAATTCTTGGTACAACGTATGGTGATAGTATAAAATAAGTTAGTAAATCTTAGTGTACTTTTTGCATAGGTAATGAGTCGATTATCTCAACATATTTGTGATGCTTCTTGTCCCAGTTAAAACATCTGCAGAGCACATCCCCTTAAGCTAATATACGGACTCAGACTTCAGGATACATTTAACCTTTGCAAGATTTAGGTATATAGTCCATTCCTCAGTTTGAACTGTCAGCTTTCAAGAAATGTACATTTCTATTTTCTTTGTCCGAATATAATGGAGCCTGTGAAGGGGAGTCTTGGCGTAACTGGTAAAGTTGCTGTCATGTGACCAGGGGGTCACGGGTTCGAGCCGTAGAGACAGCCTCTTGCAGTAGAAATGCAGGGTACGGCTGCGTACGATAGACCCCTATGGTCCGGCACTTCCCCCGACCCGCGCACAGCGGAAGCTTAATACACCGACCCTTTTTAATATAATGGAGTCTGTACATAACATGGCCCATTGGCCTTCATCAATTTTATCAGACTGACAAAACCTATCACCTCCCATGAAAAATGGAAGCTTATGACTGCCTCTCAACTACTGCAATGATTGTGATGCATATTTTTTCTTTTTTGTAACATACATATAATCTTGAGATAAGCAGTAGCTTTGCATCGCTCAAAATCTTGGAAAGAAATGACAGCAATCATATGTTATTTCTAATCAGCTTTGAGGCACTGCTGAAATCATCAAATCAAGAGATCAGGGGTTGGATAATGGATTTGTAATTTCTACACCAACCAAAAATTGTACTAGATCAAGAAAATTAGAGTGCAACAGTCTAGTAAATTGTTTGATGTAATTATAACGTGAATGCGTCTCAAGACGTGAGTTTCCTGTCCTCATATTCCATATAAAAGATATTTACATGCTACAATTGGTAAAGATGACATGATAATGAAGTATTTTTACACTGCCAATATAACCATCTAAACCATAGGGGAAGTGCGTAAAATTACAGAACTAGAGGGGTAGTCATTATTTTCCCTATAATCTCAGAAATGTGTTAACTGGTCTGATTTCATAGGCCTATTTAATGAGCTGATTGCTAGGCCTAGTACGTTCAAAATGGGTGAAATTCAAAAATAATCAAATTTATGTGGTAATTAAAAATAATTATAGTTTTAATGGCTTTGCAAACGTTGACTATTTTTTAATTATCAATCCGAAAATTGATTAACTCATGCTATTTTTCTTTTGCCTAATTTAAATGTTAATATTTCCTTTACTAGTATGAGTTAGAAGGTGTAAGAAAATACTTTATATATTGACAGTGCGCTCAAAGAAAAAAGTAAAACGTTTGACATGTGAAGGATTTTCTAAACGTTTTTGCTTTTGTTTCTTTTTTTTTTTTTGTCCGATATTAAAAGATCTTATTATGGGCTTTAGCCTCACGATTTTACCTCCCATAGCAATCTATTACACCATATTTATTATAAATCAAAATAATTTTAAAATATTATTACTTATAGCTATTTTTTTTATTTTATAGCAAAATACGTATTTATTTTATATCCTACCGTTGAGGCGTGAAATATATCAGTTGCGTTCTTTCTCTTTCTCTTTCTCTTTTAATTAGCACACGATCCTTTTCTCTCTCAACAAGATTTTAGGAGCAAATTTCTCAGTAAGATTCGACCACGATTTTGATCCTCAAAATCATGGGTCATTACTAATTGGTAAAGCTTTTCGCCAGTTCTTGCTTTCTATTATGTCATTCTTCTTTTTATCTCTACTCTCTCTTTTAATTTTCTACGAGGAAAAAAATTTCAATTTTCTGTCTTTAATGGCTGATTTAAGAAGGGTTACACGAGGTATACCCACTAAAATCCTTAATTTTGATGGGCCATCTTTCAATTTGCAAATCATCCAAGAGGAAGCTGTATATTCCTATAACCTGTATGCTTTTTAATATACATTTTTTTCTGTTTGTTTGTCCCCATACACTTCATATAGTTCGTACAGGATTTTGTATTTTTTATATTTAGTTGTATTTATATGTATTTGAATTCGAAAAACAACAATTTTAATACACCAACAGTTCTGTATTAATATTGTCATGATTCAAGCTTGTATTTTTTCTGTAATGTATTTTGGGATACAATGATGCAAATGTCATATTCATATATACGTGTATATATTTTTCTATTTGCATGCATGTATGTTGTGTATTTCATATTCCGTCTTTTTTATATATACATAGACTCAATTTTTGATTTTTTTTATACATTATACATTTGGAGATATCTGGGTGTTTGTCCTCATACAATGAATTAAGTTCGTACTGGATTTTTTTGGTTGTACATATTGTTGTATTTATCTGCATTTGAATTTAGAAAATAACTATTTGAATACACTAACATTACTATATCAACTATTCTCATGATTCAAGCTTTGCATCTTGTCTCTACTATATTTTGAATATTATGCAAATAATGCATTCAATTATACTTGTATTTATTTGTATTTGAAGTCAGAAACCACATATTTTGAATACACTGAAAGTACTGTAACCACCAAGTTGTATTCATCTGTATTTCAAGCATGTATCTACTTTTGTGATGTTTGTATGCAGGAATTAAAATTCTTTATTGAACACCCTCCTACTTCATCAGAGTATTTACTCAAGCATATGCATAGTATTTGAGAACATGTGGATTGGTTTCACCAACAATCTTTGATCCTAATTTACTCCCGCAAAAATATGGTGCACTCATTTGGAACTATGCTATGCGAAAGTTAGATGCGAAGCGATATGCGATAATGAAACACTGACAAAGATTGTTAGGCAAATCACAGAATCAGATACATATGTAAAAATAGTGATTGAATAGTTTTATGTTTTCCAAATTATATTTTAGCTTATGACTAAATTTTCATGGTTTTTCGCTTTTGTTCTGAATACCTGAATGTATTTTGTTGAATTTCCAAAATAGTTGATTCCAAAATCTACATCTGTATTCACTTCACTTGCCTTATTTTATTATATATATATATATTGGTTATATTGAACTTTTGAAATATTTTGTATACAACCAGTGTGTGCAGGCTGTATATAGCACACACATACACTGATCGTATTGTATCAATTTTCTCATGAGTCAAGCATGTATTTTATCTTTACTGTATTCTAAGTACTCATGTATTCATATGTAATTGTATTTGTCTGTATTTTGAAGTAAAGTAACTACCTAGTTGTATTTAACAACATCCATATACATATAGTATATATGGATGTATACATATGCTTACTGTATATATGCATGTCTTGTATCCACTTTATGATACTGTAGTTAAGTACAACAATATGTTGCCAATGAAAATACATACATATACATACATATACAATGAAAATAAATACATATATATATGCACATATACATACAATCAATGTATACATCAGTTCAACTATCAAAATACAAAATCTTAACAAAATAAACAAACATGGAAAGGAGGAATCAAAATTAGAGTATTTACGCTAAATACAATGCTTTATTTTTTTGTTAAACGTCCGAAAAAATCTTCTATTTATGGCATGATAATGGGAGGTGTTTGAATTGATTGGGTTGAGACCGTTTAGGAGTGATACACGCTAATTGATTGCTCTGTCCGTTATTATACAGTTGTACTCCCTATTTATTAGGCGAATTACACGACTGCATTTATGGATACAGAAGAGCGAATAAATCGAATACAGCCGGGTAATTAAAAAAAATGATCTACACCATAAAGTTTAATGAGGTGTGTTTGAATTGATTTTGTTGAGATCCTTTTGGAGTGATACATGCTAATTGATTCCTCTTTCCCTTGTTAAACAACTGGACTCCCTATATATTAGGGGAATTCCCGACAGTATTCATGAATACAGTCGCGCAAATACAGTAAATACAGTCGAGTAGCAACAAAATATTAGCTATAGAAAGTAAATATGTATCTGGTAGCTATAGGAAGTTAATAGCTACTAAACTATAGTAGTTTATGAAAATTCCCCTTTTAGAAAAAGCATTAGTATCTAGGATCTACATCTTACAAATTATGGACTTTTGTAATATTAAATAAATTTATATAACTAGTATTTACTTATCAAATTTAGAAACGGATCAACAACTTAAAATTAGAAGTAAGTTCTGGTTTATCACCAAAGAAAGATCCTTGGTTTCTTAGGTACCTAAATATCTTAAATGCTGCTAGAATTTTAGCTTATATGTTAATAGTGAATCTTCAATTCCCAACTTCCAACATATTAGGACCCGTTTGGGGTACGGTTAGTTTACCGGGAGGATCGTCTTTCCAATTCGATTTTTTTTTTTTGAAAGTTTCAATCTTGTTGATCATGACAACAGTTGCGACTATAAACAGACTCGTGATTCTGACAGAGCGGATCATGAAACCACATGGTAAAAGCAAGAATGGAGAAAACACCAAAGAGTCTGCTAGAATTATCTTACAGGTACTTAAGGTACTTTATCTGAGGATAAGCTTGAAGGTATTTCGATGCAAACTGATCAATCTTTGTATTTCTAACCGAGCGCCGATCCTGCAAATAGCTCAAATTGGTGAGCTGTGTAGTTCAATCAAATAAACAGAGAGAGACTACAAAAGTAATGTGTCCCTTGTATTTATATGCTTTCTGAAGGAGAGAAGTTGCACCTATTTATGAAAACATTGCACACCTTTGGCCTTTGGGTTCGTTTAGAAAATTAACGGTGGTGGTTTTCTTAAAGACATCTTTTAGGTTTTTGTAGTAAAATTAAAAAATAAGTAAAAAATTTCTTTCGAGAAACTTGACCAAAAGACGATAAGTCTAAATAGATATATCCATCAGCTCAATTACCTTCGAAGCTAAAATAAAGGACGATAAAACAAATTTTGTTAGTATATTCAAATCTTTCTGCAACAGTCTTGTATGTTCTAAATATCTTTAGATATTATAGCGAATGCTGTTATAGAGAACATATATTATAACATAACATAAAAATTGGTTCCGAAAAGCTTGACTTTTATAGTAAAATGTTGTTATATAGGGATACTGTTATAGAAAGGTCTGACTATACTTGAATAGGAAAAAGAACGAAAAGAAGAAGATTCCCTCTACCTTTAGGTTTAATTATCCACGAGAAATTTCACTTAGATTCTATAACTAATGAAATATTTTTATGTTTTTATACTTTATTATTATAGAGATATCTAATTAATAAAAGGATATTTTTATTCACCAACATTATATTCGTGCTTATATATCAAAAAATAATAAAAAAAATAATTCCATATCCACAACGTAAAGGAATCACACTACTAAAAAAGTGTGATTTTGCGTGAAAAATTTGGGAGAGACCTAATAGTCCCTCCCTAGAAAGTATAATAGCGTGCGGAACCGATAGTTAACTCACGGTTAGACTCTTCAATATAAAGGGTTCTTTGATGTATTTTGTAATCACCAATTTCATGAATTTTTCTTTAGAAGTTTTCTTCTTCAGGTAATGCTCTCTCTTCCTTGAATTTGAATGTCACCCCAAACCCTGTCTATATCACTATCTCCTTTTTTTTCTAATAAAGATATTTTATTTATTGGATAGCCTAGTCTATATCCACAATGACTCCCTATCAACATCTTTTCTTTCATATAATATACGGCTGAGTAACTTCGTAATCTCAACGTACTTTTTTTCTTATTGTAGCATAGGCCTTCGTCGGGCTTTCGTCCCTTCGCCTATGGACGACGCCTTGGCTTCGCTGTCGCTCATGACTTGGTATAGAGCCGTGTAATCGTTGTCACAAAATACATTGTGTGTCGCGTACTGTCTGAGGGTTTGAGACAATCCTGTTCAAAAGTGATGACTCACTTTGATTTATTTTCTTGAATTCATAAGCATTTATCACACCGCTTTAAGTTTTTTTTCCACTTCATATCATTCGTAGATGCTCATATGTTATTCAAATGCAGGGATCGATAATAATTCGAGGTTTGAATATAACAAACTAGGAGCTAAAACAGAGGAAGCTCAAAGGTTAGCTATGGCGAGAGAAGAGAGAAGAAGAATGGAGGGAAGAGAAGAGAGAAGAAGAGAGACTGTATGAGAAGAATGTAATTGTTATTATGATATTTCAATTGTAATACAATCACATATATGTAAAAAAAAAAAAACCTATAATGAAAGATTCTTTTTAACTGCTTCTCAACTAACTCTAACTAACTTTTGGCTCCTTAACTAACTTCCGGAACTAACCACTAACTGTCACTCTTCTTTATTAAATCCAACTCACTTATACTATTAATACATCACTAATTACAATTTGTATAACAGTACATCCCCCCAAAAGAGATCCTTGTCCTTAAGGATTAAAGTGAGAAAATCGAATTTTAAGCTCATTTTAGTATTCCCATGTAGCATCATCAGCTGGTATGCCCTGCCATTTAACGAGCACTTGTGCCACAACCTTATTCCCCCTTTTCACCATCTTTCTCTGTAAAACCAACTCTGGTTCAGGGTATTAAGGGTAAGCAATGTCGACTATTGGAGGATAAGAGATATGATCAGGAATAGCATGACACTTCTTCAGCAAAGACACATAGACAGTTGGA
Organism: Nicotiana obtusifolia; assembly: GCA_002018475.1. NCBI lineage: Eukaryota > Viridiplantae > Streptophyta > Magnoliopsida > Solanales > Solanaceae > Nicotiana > Nicotiana obtusifolia. Next base: position 94,652 of record MCJB01052563.1, on the reverse strand, counting down.
TGGATTTTGACTGATGCTGGACGCAAAGGTGTATACAGAACCATTCCTCTCGGTCACTTGAAATGGTCTATTGAACTTAGCAGCTAGTTTCTGGTATGGCTGAGAAGATATGGTTGTCTACTTATAGGGTTGAACTTTCAAATACACCCAATCTCCAACTTGGAAGGATCTGTCACTCATGTGTTTGTCAGCCTGATTCTTCATCCTTAGTTGGGCTCTAGACAAATGATGTTTGAGGAATTGAAGTTTGAGTTACCTAGTAGTGAGAATGTTATTCACTTCACTTGTAGCTAATTCACCAGAAATGTATGATAGATGTATAGGAGGAGACCTGCCATATAAAGCTTCAAATGGAGTGGTATGGATGGCTGAATGACAGTTGGTATGTACAAATATTCAGCCATAGGAAGACAGGATAGCCAGCCAGTAGGATCTTCTACACAAAAGCATATGAGATAAGTTTCAAGGCATCTATTTACCACTTCTGTTTGACTATCAGATTGTGGGTGGTAGCTGATGACATATTAAGTTGTACTCCTTATAAAGCAAAGATCTCCTGCCAAAAAATGCTCAAGAACACTATATCTTTGTCGTTGGTTATGGCTTCAGGAAAATCATGTAATCTCACAATGTTATCTAAGAAGGTCTGAGCCACTGTTTGTGCGGTATAAGGGTGTTTCATGGCAAGGAAGTGAGCATACTTGCTCAACCTGTTTACAACTACCATGATAATTCTATACCCTTTAACCTTTGGTAAACCATCAATGAATTCCATGCTAATTTGAGACCAAACAGTGTCAGGTATGGGTAAAGGTGATAATAGACCAGGTGAAGCTGCTATGTCATTCTTGTTCTTTTGACATAAATCATAGCCTTGTACATAAGCTTTGACATCCTTCTTTAGGTCCTTCCAATAGAAAAATATTTGTAACCTTTTGAGGGTAGCTTCTACTCCTGAGTGACCACCATGTAGGGTGTTGTGCCAATACGATATGATGGTCTACCTGATGGATCCTTTGCCTACAACTAGTTTACCTTTCCTTCTTGGCTGCATATGGGACCAAGTGTACTGAGGGTGTTTGGTGGAATCTGCCTTTAACTCTTCAATTAGCTTCTTCACCTCTGGATCCTGATCCTAGCTGGCAATAATGGACTGCGGCATCTCAGAAGTTTGAGGGAAATCCACCATGGCTAATAGTTCAGCACCACTGACTCTGGAGAGTGCATCAAGCACTTTGTTTTCTACTCCTTTCTTATACTCTATGACATAATCAAAGGGCATGAGTTTAGTTAGCCACCTCAATTGAGTATTGGGCGTGAATTTTTTGCTTCATCAAGAACTTCAAAGCTTTTTGATCAGTTTTAATAATGAATCCTTGGCCCAATAAGTATTGAGACCACTTCATTACTGCATGTCCAATAGCAAGGAGTTCTCTGTCATACACAGACATATGAGTTTTTCTCTGAGATAAAGCCTTGCTAAGGAAGGCAATGGGGTGGCCTTGCTGCATTAGTATTGCTCCAATGCCATACCCACTAGCATCAGTCTCAACCACAAAAGTTTTGGTGAAGTCAGGTAGAGCTAAGACAGGAGTTTGAGTTAGCGCCTTCTTTAGCTCATTAAATGCCTTAGTAGCATGTGATGAGCATCTGAAACCTTCCTTCTTTAAGAGGTCAGTTAGTGGTCGACTAATGATACCAAAGCTTCTGATGAATCTTCTGTAGTAGCCTGCTAATCCCAAAAACCCTCCTAACTGTTTAAGGGTAGTAGGAATGGGCCAATTACGTATAGCTATGATCTTCCGAGAGTTTGTTTATACACCTTCAGTAGTGATGAAATGCCCCAAGTATTCAAACCTTTGAACTCCAAAAGAACATTTACTCCTTTTTGTAAATAACTGATGCCTCCTCATTTTTTCAAAGACCAATTGCAAGTGCTGTAGATGATCTTGTATACTCTTGCTGTATATCAAGAAATCATCAAAAAAAACTAGAACAAATTTTCTCAAAAATTGATGGAACACAGAGTTCATAAGACCTTGGAAGGTAGCTGGTGCATTAGCTAAGCCAAAATGCATAAGAAGGAAATGAGTCCTAAAAGCTGTTTTGGGGATGTCATCAACAACCATTCTTAGCAGATGATAGCCTAATTTGAGGTCAATTTTAGAAAAAAATCTCTGAACCACCTAGTTCATCCAACAAATCTTTCGCAATGGGAATTGAGAATTTGTTCTTGATAGTCTGTTTGTTTAGATCCCTGTAATCTACACATAATATCCAGGTGCCATTCTTTAACCTACCAAGACTACATGAGAAGCAAATGAGCTGCAACTACGCTGAATTATGCCTTGGTCCAGCATTTGTTTCACCAAACCTTCAATGATATCCTTCTTTACTGCAGGATACCTATAAGGTCATTTGTTTATAAGTTCAGTTTTATTTTGAAGAATGATTTGGTGATCAAACATCCCTCTAGATGGTGGTAATGCAGTAGGTATACTTATCTAACAATGTTGTTAAATCAAAATTACTACTGCAATTTTCAGCACTAGTATCTAAAGAATACCACTGCATACTCTTATCTTCTATACATGGAATAACCTAAATCACTGCAAGTTGAGGTTGATAACCTGACAACTTAGCTATCTTCCCAGCATTGGTATACTTGCTTTGGTTACCAGTACCTCTGAGCACATGCTTTCTACCCTTGTAGAAGAACTCCATAATGAGCTTCTTGAAGTTCATCTTGATTATCCCCAAGAGTAATTAGTCATTCAACACCTAGTACCACATCATAGTTTTCCAAGGATAACAACATGAAATTGACTTCAAACTCAGCACCCTACAATAGCTAAGATACAGTATCCAGCTTCATGCCATTATCATTTGCAGCAGCCACTACCTGAGAGCAGGTAGTTGTTACAGGACATCTAGCTGCTTCACTAATTCATAATTGATAAAGTTGTGTGTGCTCCCAATATCTATGAGAATTTGCATGGGTTCCTTAGAATTATAGTCAATAACTCTCAGGCATTTGAACCCCATAGATTCATTCAATGCATGAATTGAAATCTCCATGTGTTCTGTTTGCTCAGCCAACTCCAATATCTGTTCTGAATTCCCAAAACTCTCAGCATCTTCAGAGCACTCAAGATCCTACTGTTCTTCAACTTCTAATGCATAAACTTGCTTAAGGTTCTTGGATTTGTGACCCTGCACATACTTCTCATTGCAGAAGTAGCACAATCCTTTGGCTCTTTTTCCATTGGCTTCTTCAACACTTAGTCTTCTTCTGTTGAATCCTCCATTAAAAGTTGGTTGCTGATCCTTCTAGGGAGCAGGTAAGGCCAGCAATGGTTTGTTCTGGAATCTTTGGTCCATATTCCTTTTAAAATTTATAATTTGAGCTGGAGGTAATGATATTCTTTGTATAATCTCTGTTGATTGAGCATCTATGTAGGCTTCTTGCATCCTGGCTGCCTTAAATGCTTGAACAAGAGACAAGGGGTTGGTCCTTTTCATTGCTATGTTTAGCTGCTCCTTCAGTCCTCCTATGAAACAACTGATTGCATTTTCTTGTGATAAGTCCACCTTTGTAAGACTCCTTTTAAAGCTATATGATAATCCTTCACATTGCCAATTTGAACAATCTTCTTCAATTCCTCCATAGGATCATCATAACTCTCTCCAAATTTTTCAGCCATAGCATACTCAGTCCACGTGGGTGGTTGACTCTAACTCCTATACTTCATAAAGGCCTGATGCCACTCCATAGCTTCACCTTCTAAGTGCAGAGAAGCCACCATAACTCTTTCCTCAGTTGGTACTCGATCAATTTGGAAAAATTGTTCTGCCTTGAACAGCCATGATCTCAAATCATCTCCAAGAAATCTAGAAAAATGAAATCTAAGTATACTTGAAGTACTGCCTACCATCTACTTGATTTCCTTCCTCCTCAACATGATACCTTTCAGATGAATCCTTGCTGTTGGATCTGGATTTAGATCCACTAGAACCAATTGCATCGTCTTCAATTCTTTTCGTAGAGTTCATCATTTGTTCTTTCAATTCACCCAATATTTGATCCAAGCCCTTCAAGTGAGCAACTTCGCCAGCTAAAGAGCCTACTGTAGAAATCAACTGCTTCATCAATTCTCTAAGATCACCCAGTTTTGTCGTCGAATTTTCAACAGATTTACCACCTTTCATCATTTTTATCTCCGAGAATCAACAGCTCTGATACCAATATTATTCAAATACAAGGATCGATGATAATTTGAGGTTTGAAAATAGCAGATTAGGAGCTATAGAAGCTCGAAGCTTCGCTATGGCGATGTAAGAAGAAGAAGAATCGAGGGAAGAGAAGAGAGACTGTATGAGAAGATTGTAGTTGTTATTATGACATTACAATTGTAATACAATCACATATATGTAATGAAATGAGCTATAATGAAAGAGTCTTTTTAACTACGTCTCAACTAACTCTAACTAACTTTTGGCTCCCTAACTTACTTTCGGAACTAACCACTAACTGTCACTCTTCTTTATTAAATCCAGTTTACTTATACTATTAATATATCACTAATCACAATTTGTATAACATCATCATTCATTTTAATTTTTTTTTCTTCTTCATATCATAGACACGTTATTTTGCAGCTTTCAATTACAAAGTAAGGAGATACTCCCTTATTACTATCCTTCAAAATAATATATTAGCATGTAAACAGCTTTGCAAGTAGAAACATCTAATACTTGTTGGCACTCTCTAAGATTCAACCCTTTTGTGTTCGTTCCTTAAAAAAAACATCTAATACTTGTGTCTACTTGTTAGATGCATGTGGCTTGTGTTTTTGTTTGTTCCTAACTGCTTGCATAATATATTGGTCTCTCACTCTTACAGTTTCCATCTTATACTTACTGTATTGGATTTCACCATCTCTTGGCTATAACTCATATTTCCTTGATGAGGAGGTTACCCTTACTAATTCTTGTAACATGATGTGTCTATCATTTTACAGGCAAGTTCTAACTACATCTTAAGGATCAATTTCTAGCTTATTAACTTAGATAAATCATTACCTCGTCTTAGAACTTTCTTTAGACATATAGATATATCTTCCTCGTGTGTGATGATTGTTCACCTATCGTATGTGTAACTTGGCCCCAACATAACTTGCAAACTATTCTTTAATCTTATTGCTACAATATATTTAAGGTCTTATCGATTGAATGCAGAGGCGGAGCCGGGATTTTAAGTTTATGGGTTCAAGATCATAATCATTTTAAGTTATCGGGTTATAATTAATAATTTATACACATTTAATGAAAATTGTAAGACAAATACATAATTTGAACCAAAGCTACTGGGTTCGGCTGAACCTGTAGCCGACACTGTGACTCCGCTACTGATTGCACGTGAGAAAATGATTACTTGCTCATTTATCTATATTATATTAAAAGCACGAAGGCCCTTACATAATGTCGTTCGCCTTTTATACCCTTTGAAAAGTAATTTCACATTAAATAAAATAGTAATTTAAGTTATTTTCATAATATGTAGGTATAATCCTTTAATTATTTTCCTAATATATAGGAATAGTCCTTTTATTTTCAAACATTTAAGAGTTTAAAATAAACTAAAACTTTGGTCATTAAATCTTTCCTTATTGAACAACTATCTAAAGTCCAATTATTTAGGACGTTAAAATTAATAAATAAATTTTACCTTATATAGATTAATATTCTTTTGCACGTAGACATACAAAAAGGGACGTATTTTGTACATGTTAATGTTGACTCCAAACCAACGTCTAATAGGTAAACTACTACATGTACTTTAAACATAAGTTAACATTGGTGGCCTCCAACCAATGAATTTTTTTTCCCAGCAAACCAATGAATTATCTTGTGCATTCTTTTAATTATTTTTGTCTTGACTATGAAATTTTTTCTAATTTTACGTATCATGTTTATTTTGTCCATGTAACATGAGGAAATGTATTGTCATAAGACAAGCTCAATTTAAAACTTTCATTCCTAAATTTGCTATCTCAAACTAAATTGATAAGGAAATAATAATTGATTGTAAAATATTTAATGAACTTGAAGAATTTCCAAGCAATTTAAGTTTTATCCATCTAAATTTTGTCTTATGAACAAATAAGTGAAGTTCATAGCGGAATAGTACCATCATATCATGATTCGTTCATATTCATCGTCATTTTATTTGACACTTAATTATATTTTTTGAGTGAAATAGGCAGAGTCTTATTGAAACTTAAGTTATGTTTTTTTGCACTTTGCTACTTATTTTGTCATCTTATTATACCGTATACTTCTAGAGACATTTTAGAGAAATAAAGTGTAAATTCACACATGTATTTAATCATTAACTTTTTAACTATTTCTTTTTTGTACACAACATATAGTATCATATGATTTTGTACGTAGGAGACCATTGGAAATTGAAGAGGACTATAAACATGGTCAAAGTGTCTGTATTTATTTGTTCATAAATTACGTGTGGTTATTAAGCGCCTTTCTATTTTTGCAGCAGAAGATTTAACCTATGAAGATCTTTTGCAAGCTTTCATTTGTGTTCATATTTTTTCCATTATTATTTGGATTTATTTTTTTTACTTACTAGAAAAATATTTTCAAGTTAGTCAAAATCTTTAATAATTGATGATGTATTGATGTTTATTTTGTTGCATAAAATTATATTTTTAACTTAGTCAAATTCGCTAATAATTGCCGATGCGTTGATTTTTATTCTATAATAGTAGAGGTGCAATATTATTTCTGATCCCTAAATCAAATTGTATCATCATATACTGATTTTGTAATTTTTGAGTTATTTTTGATTATTTTAGCTAGAGATAGAATTCTTATTTCACGTAATTCATTTTCTGGATTGATTTGCTTAATGAACTGAAGAAATCTACTTGTGGATCATGTGATACCCTTTTAATATAATTTTTACATTTGACAAGCTTGCAATTTTATTTTTTTTGATATTTAAAAATTTAGAATTAAAAGAAATTATTAAATCTTTACTTATTTGAACCATATAAAGCCCGAATTTTTGAAACTTTAAAATCAATTACAATTTATTTTATAAAAATCATTTTCTTATTAGAATAATTTAATATAAAAATAATACATTCTATATTAATTTTTAAGTTTTGAACACATTAGAAATATTCAGGAAAGTTTTTAAATTATAATTTTTGTCTATTTCTTTTATGTACATAAATAATCATTAAGAAAAGATAATATTTTCAAGCTTCTGTTTCTTTCTTTCTTATGTTTTAGAATGAGTGATCATTTTTGAACAACTATATTATATAATAATCTTTTACGTGTAGCGAGTACTATTTATTAAAATAAGATAACTAATTGTATCTAAAAGTACTATAATTACTTAATGACTTTCAAATTATAAAAATGAGAAAGAAAGATATTTTTATATAAATTGTATAATGATTTAACAAAATATATGCGGACCCCGGTCTATATCTATCTATTTATTATAAAACGGATGATCTAAAGTAAAACGTTAATAAAACAAAATGCATTGCACGTATAAAGTTGAGAAATATTTGTGTATTTTAATCAAATACACGTTCTAAATATTTATGTATAATATATCAATATATATTCTAATAAATATTATATCGGATATAAATTTCTCATGATCATCGTCATTAAACCTCAAATTATCGAAGCACTGATTGAAAGAACATTTAACAATTGCATGTCAAGTTCAATAAATATAATTTTAGAGAAACGAATAGATTGTATTATAATATTATCAACAATTTCTTATGTCAAGTATATCTTACTAATTAATCTCTCAAGAAAGAAGACAAACAAATAACTTCAGTAATTGGAGGCGAAGCCTGGAGTCCCAATAAAGCATTAGTTGTGTATATTTATTAAATAACTCTAATATATTCTTTAATTGGAGTAATATTTATGTAATTTTTATAGTTGTGTATTCAATGTATAGGGTACAACCAACAACATAATTTTTTTTAATATTTTTATTGTTGATTGACGCATTACATACGTGCAACGCACGTACACTAAAACTAGTGATATTATATACCAATATACCTCTAAACGATGCGAAAATTTTGTTTTTCTCTTTCAATTTACATGTAAAGATTCTTACTGGGATTTCATCACTAAACTCACAAGATCTTGGGTCAGTGAATAAACACTTACATTTATGCTAGCAATCTTAAGAAGAATCCTATGTACCTACACTGTTCAAGCCTAATCCCTGTTTGGTCTTATCTTAAGAAATTTTTTCTTAATTCTTTGAGACCATAATTGCTTCAAAGTCTTCTGTTAAAAGTTAGAGTAGTTCTATACTTTCTATTACCGAATCATTCAGCTTAGTTGTATTGTCCTCTCCACAGGGACAACCTTATGCACTATTTGCATATTTCATCTAATTCCATTTGGATACTTGCTATCTCTCTCACCAGCAACAGGTATCGGGTAACTCTATTCACCCAGGCTTGGGCAAATAAGAAGAAATCACCTATTAATATTTTTGCCTTCGCCGGAATTTGAACCAGGGACCTCACGGTTCTGACCATCTTCATTGACCACTAGGCCACACTCTTGGGTTTTTTCCATGCATTTTTCTCCGTATTTACTAACGCAGTTTCTTTCTTGCAGCAATGGGTGCATCCTCAATAGTCCGTTTCTTTAATGATGGGCTAGGGGCGCTTGTGCTTATTCTAAGTCTCATGAATTGCGGCGTCTACCTGATGCTTTACAACAAAGTTACGGAGTGTAAGGTGTCTTATGGTCTGGTTGCAACGGCAGTTGTGTACCTAGTTGTATCCTGTGTCATTGAAACGAAAAAGTTGGAAGTTTTTGCACATATAAAGGAAGTTTACGACCAAACTATCATCAATAAAGAACATGGAGATGCCCCACCAACGGATATCCTAAACATAGTTGAGGTTATCCTTGTGTGCTAATTTACTTATGTCCCTTTCTGATTTTTCCTTAGTGATATTTTTTCGTAAATTTTATGAGTATACATTCAATTTTGTGTTTATTACGCAAAAGTCACTTTTTTTTTTGTTACGTAAAAATCATTCAATTTTATGTTCATAATCAAAAGTCACTTTTTTTTCTTTTGTTACATAAAAATTATTTTACTTTGCTCAATTTATCACAAAAGTCACATTTGCTAGATTTTATAATACTTTTACTTGAAAAGTCTATTATATCCTTGACATTAATCTTCTCATTTAAATAATACCTTGTATATTATATACTATAGAATGTATTTTTACGTAGATATTTTACTAATAACTAAAATAATTTTAAATTATTTTATTTATTATTTTTATAATATATCCATACATTTAATTTTTTCCACGGCACTTAATTTGTTTGATCATATTCAAACATGAACATATTTTAAATATAAAAATCATAGAAAATATTTGTTTTTAAATATTTATTTAAAATAATAAAAACATATTTGATTAACAATGATAGTTTTTTTAGTCAATAAAATTTTTTTAAAAAGTTTTAAAGATATTTGTGTTTAATATTAAGTTTTTTAAAGCTTTATCTGTTAATATTATTTATTTGAAAGTATTAATCTGATGTGTCATTTTGCTAAATGTGAGTATTTTATTTATTAAATTAATGGGTTAGTTTGGATGATAAACCAATGAGCTTTGATTTTTTAATTTTCATTAAACATATTTCATTAAGCATGATTAAGAACGTGGACTTGAGATTTGTTCACGGTAATGTTACTAACAAATTTAATAATGCTACTTATATATCTTAAAATTTAATATTAAGAAAAAAACTAAATGTATGAGTTTATTACATAAATAGGAGAATTTATAATGTCAAGGGCATAATAGACTTTTCAGGTGAAAAGATTGTAAAATCTGGTTAAAGTGATTATTGTGATAACTAGAGCATAGTAAAATGATTTTTGTGTAACAAAAGAAAGAAAAATGACTTTTGGATAATGAATACATATTTGAATGACTTTTACGTAACAAAAGAAAGTAAAGTGAATCTTGGGTAATAAACGCAAAGTGGAATGACCACCCATGAAATTTACCATGATATTTTCTGTTGTTATTTGTCGTATGTTTCAGGAAGAGGATGCAGACGTAGATGAGAATGAAATGGACGGGGAATGGATGGCATTAGAAAAATTTGGGGAATCGATGCTTTTTAAAGATGAAGTGATAGAAGACCTGACATCTGTTAGCCCAGATATGGACCCAACTATTTCTGTTAAAAGAAAGGGGCCAGCCCAATAGTAATAGGTTTCCTAGCCCAATTGTATTTTTGTCTTTCTTACTATTCTTTATAAATTTTATTGTTATAAATATATATACTCACATTTCTGTAAATAAAGAGACAAATAATAAATCAAGGGGTCTGGTCTTTGTTTTGACCGACTCATTTCTCGCTCTCTTCTCTCATCACCGTATCTAGGGTTTTCTTCTTCTCTTTCAGCCATAACTGGTTAATTTCCAAGTTAACATGGTACTAGAGTAGGAATTATGATTTCTCTCGTCATGAGCTTCAGTCTGATGTTACCCTCACCCAAAATTTGGATGTTTTCGTCTCCGTCTCTGTTTGATCGACGACAACTGCTAATTGACGATTTTGACCAGCAAAATTTGGAGCTTTCTTCGCCTTGCATCTTCAACTGTGTCGTCCTGCTAGGCGTTTTGGTTTCCCGAGTTTTTTCTTACCAATTTCTGCAGATTCGACTTTCTAGGGTTTCACATTCAGAGAAGACTCTTCTTCTTCGAGTTTGAGAAGGAAGCTGGTAATGTCTTTTCTGTTTAACTCCAAAATCATATAGATCCGATGTTGCATGTACTGTACTTGTGTGGAAATTGTGCTATTTCAGCTGTTAATTATTTTCTCTCAATTTACTGAACTTAAATTTCATTATATGGATAGTGTTATGAAAAACGTAGGATCACCTAGTAGTACAATTTTTGAGGGCTTTACTCCCTTCACGATAGATCCATCTCATCCTTTGTATGTGCATCCTTCTAACAGTCCTGGTAGTCAATTGGTTTCTGTGCCTTTTAATGGTTGTGTCTTTGTCTTATGGAGAAGCAGTATGCTTACCTCCTTGTCTGCAAAGAAACAATTAGGACTCTTAGATGGAAGGGTTCCTCATCAACCACCAGATTCTCCTTACTATTCATACTGGGAAAGGTGTAATGACATGGTGAAAGCATGGATAACTAATTCAGTGTCCTAAGAAATTGCCACCAGTTTCATGTGTCTTTAAGACTGAAGGGAAGTCTAGAAAGACATTAGTGACAGATTTGATCAATCAAATAGCTCAAAGTAACTTCAAATCCAAAGGAAAATTAGTACAACCACTCAGGGTTCATCTGACATTGCTACCTACTCACTAAACTTAGGAGCTTGTGGGATGAACTGGATTCCTCTTATGTTGGTCTAATGTGTTCTTGTGGAGCACTTCCAAAATTTATATAGGATCAACAGTTATTTCAATTCCTGAGGTTGAATGAGTCTTACTCTACAATTAAGAGTGCCATCATGATGATGAACCCCTTCCTCCTACAACTGGATGAGAGTCAGAACTAGTCCCTTTCCAATGTCTCCAATTTCTCTGGGGATTCTGCTTCTTTCTTTGTCTCCCTTGCTCAGTACAATAACAACAGAAGCTTCACTCAGAAGGTGAATTTTGAATCTAAGAAGATTGTGTCTCCAGTATCTTATAAGTACTATAAGAAATGTGGACACACAGTGAAAAAATGTTACAAACTTCATGGTTTTCCCCCTGATTTCAAATTTACCAAGAACAAGAAGTTTTCTTCCTGTGTCCAAGGCGAAATTTCCTATCCTTAGCCATCTTCTGGGGTTAGTCAGCCTCCAGGAAATTCTGCTCCAGTTAATGGGTTTACAAAGGAGCAATATCAGCATCTCCTGACTTTATTCCGACAAGTTCAGGTCTCTCCTGGTTCTGTAGCACCTATTCACACATATGAGGATTCTGTATTTGCTCACTTTGTGGGTTTGTTCATTGTTTATACTGTAGAGTCTGTAGATTGTCATCTGTATGCATCTTCACAGTCAAATCCAAATCCTTGGATCTTGGATTCAGAGGCCACTAACCACATGACTCCATACAAACATTTGCTTCACAATGTTGTCCCTTTAACTAAATCATTTCTTGTCACCTAACCTAATGGGTATAGAGTTAAGGTTATATCAACTGGATCCTTACATCTAAGACATGATATAACTTTACTTAATGTCCGGCTTGTACCATCTTTCCATTTCAATTTAATTTATATTCATAAACTTATTACTCAGCTGAATTGTATAGAATATCTTGCCAACTTTCATTGTTATTTACAGGGCCCTTCCAGATGTAGATCTGTTTCCCAGCACAAGTTCTTCTCTATCATCTTTTGTTTATGCACCTTGCATTGAGTCTGTTATTGATATGGGTTCAATTCCATGTAATAAATCTTTCGCTGCACCTTCACATGTAAATGTTCCACCTAGTTGTAATCAAACTTCAACTGTTAATAAGATGGATCTACTTTGGCATCAGAGAGTAGGTCACATGCCTTTTCATAAGATGCAATCTATTTCCTTTCTGTCTAACAAGGTATCCACTAAACAACTTTTTATATGTTCAATTTGTCCAATTGCTAGACAACAAAGATTACATTTTCATGATAGCACTATTCATTCTACCACACCTTTTCAACTGGTTCACATTGATATTGGGGTTCTTATAACACTAAAACTTATAATGGATTTAGGTATTTTCTAACTTTGGTTGATGATTTTACTAGAGTCACTTGGTCCCATCTTCTTTATTCCAAGAGTAATGCTTTGTCCTTGGAAGCAGTTTTGAAGTCATCAATTTCTTTGCTTCCCAAGGAATTTTACATCAAACTTCTATCCCTCATACTCCACAAGTTGTGGAGCGAAAACACAAACATCGTTTAGAAGTTTCAAGAGCCCTACTATTTCAATCTAAATTACCACCAAAATTTTGGGTGGAATGTGTATGACTGCTACCTACCTTATCAATGGAATGCCTTACCACTTCTTCTCAAACTTTCCCCTTTTGAAAAGCTTCATGGTCATCCTCCTCCTATGACCACTTAAGATCATTTAGTTGTCTGTGCTTTGTTACTTCCCCTAAGGTAGGCAAGGATAAGTTCCAATCTAGAGCTACTGCTTGTATATTCTTAGGATATCCATGTGGGAAGAAAGGTTACAAATTGCTCAACTTATCTAACTCTTCTGTTTTCCATTCTAGTGATGTGGTATTCCATGAACATATTTTTGCCTATTCTTCTTCCTCTAATTCTCCACATTTCAATGATTTACCTCCCACTTTTGTGGATATTCTAGCTCCTACTCTTGTAGCTACTCCTCCTAATAGTCATCCTGAACCTTTTCCTACCTTTAATCATCTCTCTTCATCTTCTCCTTCTGTTGTCTCCCTTATTTCTACTTATACCTCTCCTAATTCCATCTATTATCCTCTCTTCTCCTAATTCTGCACACTCTAAGGTCTCACCTATTGAAGCTCACATGCATGAACCTTAGTTCTACCAGCAGGCTGCAACTCATCCTGCATGGCAAGAGGTCATGCTAAAAATATTTCATGCTCTTGAGGCTAATTAGACTTGGGAAATCGCCCCTCTTCCCTCTAATAAGAAGGCTATTCCTTGCAAATGAATTTATAAGATTAAGCATAGGGCAGATGGGTCTATTGAAAGACACAAGGCAAGGTTACTTATTAGAGGTGATACTCAGAGGGAAGGTATTAATTTTACTGAAACCCTCTCTCCTGTTATCAAGCTCACCACAATCAAATGTCTCTTAACTCTTGTAATCAAGAGAGATTGGATTGTGTACCAGTTGGATGTTAACAATGCCTTCCTCCATGGTGATCTCCATGAAGAGGTTTATATGAAAATTCCTCCTGGTCTTGATGTCTCCTCTGCTTCTTCTTCAGCTCCTTTGGTCTGTAAGCTCAAGAAATCTATTTATGGCCTTAGGCAAGCCTTCGGCCAGTGGTTTTTAAAATTGTCAGAGGCTTTGCTCTGAAGGGGATACATTTCCAATCTCAATGATTACTCTCTCTTCACACAATCCTCCTCCGGTTCTTTGGTGATTGGCTGTGCAATGACCCGATCGGTTGTTTCGAGCATTTGCACTTCGCTCGGAGGTTAGGGGGCATGAGTAGCTCCGTATGAGTTATTATGATTTATGCGATCATCAGTTTTGGTTTTAAGGTTAACTCCTAAGCTCTCATCTCTCTCTTCTCCCAACCATGGCTGCCCCCCGTTAACATACTTAATTTCTCATTTCTCTCATCTTGAGAGAACAGCAGCCTCCTCCTCCGTTTTGCCACAATCGGCCAAGCTGGAACCACCATTGCTCCCTCATATCTCTTCTCATTTATCTCCTCGCTGCTGCATTAGCCTGATACTCAATGGACGAAACCAAATCTGGCCGAAAAAGAACTATATCCGGCGACTTCTTTTCCCATTATTTTGTCACTATTTTGTGGGTGTTTGGCTTCCATAAAACTAGATGTACGGAGATTTTGTCAAAACCTTCGTTTGGTGGCTTAAAAGGGTTTGGCCGGAATATTCTCCTGCGACCTCCATTATTTTCGATGACCATACGTGGTTTTGAGTCTGCTATGTTTCAGAATACGGTTGTGAATTCTTTTTGCTAGTTTTTCGGTTGTTTTAATATTTTCGGCGACCTATTGTTTGATTTATTGTTAATTTCATGATGGTTTATCATTTATTATGCTTGAAGCAGCCTTTGTTTCTTTGATTGATTCTCCGGTGAGTTTTCATTTTTTCCGGTGACTACGGTGTGGTACAACCACTCCCGTGATATTCTTTCTGATGTTTTATATGCTTTTGGATACTTCTATTGTCTGATTATACTGGTTTGATTATTATTACCTCGCCAAAATTTTTAAAAATTTGGTGAGTCGTTCTTTTCCTGCGACAAATAATTTGGCCACTGTATTTTTTTGGTTCTTGGATGCCTATGGTATTTGGGTGTTTACCTCTATTGCTTCATGTTGTTGGCCACTATTGATGTTACTTAATTTTGGATGTTCTCAATCAGATTGAGCAAAGGACAAAGAACATTCATTGATGTCTTTGAGGATTCTTTGTTTGCTGATGCATTATAGGACCCACTGATTTTTTGGAGTCTTTGCTAAACTTTGAAATAATGACTTTTAGATTCGTGTGTTTTGGTTCTACTATGTATGATGAGTTTGTATCATTGCAGTTGTGGTGGTACTTGTTGAAGTTGCGGGATGGTTCTCTCGTTTGAGTCATTTTCCCTTTTTGGGTACATTTGAATTGTTGCTTATGGGTGGACGGATTGCACGATTTGTGGCTTTAGGTTGTAATGGTATGGCCTCTCACTAGGATGATTGTGTTTGATGAGATCGGGTCATCTGACCTAGAATGGGTGTTATCGGACTTTATTACGGTATGTTTGGAAGAATAATATCGGAAGTTGGTTTAGAAATTGGCAATAGTGCTTGTCAAAGGAGAGGGGGCTCCATGACTTTTCTGCATGTTTCTTTCGTCATTGGCAGTGTACGAAGGTTTTAGGACGAGGTTTTGTTTGATATGGGGTTCATTTTCGGTATTGAGTGTGTTTTGAGCAGCTGCTGTGGTCAAAAGTTATTGCTATGAGCATCTGAGTTATATGGTACATCATGTGATTACATCTTACGTTATGGTTATGGCTCGATACAGCTTATTCACACTTACACAGTGTGTAGGTGCGATATTTAGATCATATAAGAAATTCTGGATGTTGGAAAGTAGATTCTGTGGTTTAAGGGCTAAGGTTGATGTAATGATCTTCAGTATGTTGTGTTGTCGGGCCTAGAATTGGTTGACGTGGGATCACCCCCCAGGTATGTTCATGGTAAGGTTACACGGCGGTTTGATGGCTTTGGAACAATTCTTGGCACATTTGAGGACGAACGTATGTTTAAGTGGGGGAGGATGTAACGACCCGACCGGTCATTTCGAGCATTTGCACTTCGCTCGGAGGTTTGAGGGTATGGGTAGCTCCGTATGAGGTATTATGACTTATACAAATCATCGGTTTTGGTTTTAAGGTTATTCAGAATCGATTTGGAAGAATGAATTTCATGGTTTAAGCTTTAAGTAGGTAGAGTTAACCTATTTTTTTTCATTTTTGGTAGCTTCTCTCTCAAAGATAGAAGGGGGCAGCTGTCAGCCCTCCTATGCTCTCATCTCTCTCTTCCTCCCAACCACGGCTGCCCCCTTTAACATACCTAATCTCTCATTTCTCTCATCTTGAGAGAACAGTAGCATCCTCCTCCGTTTGCCACAATCGGCCAAGCTGGAACCACCACTGCTCCCCCATTTCTCTCCTCGCTGCTGCATTAGCCTGATACTCAATGGACGAAACCAAATCTGGCCGAAAAAGAACTATATCTGGCGACTTCTTTTCCCATTATTTCGTCACTATTTTGTAGGTGTTTGGCTTCCATAAAACCAGATGTACAAAGATTTTGTCAAAACCTTCGTTTGGTGGCTTAAAAAGGTTTGGCCGGAATATTTTCCGGCGACCTCCATTATTTCCGATGACCATACGTGGTTTTGAGTCTGCTATGTTTCAGAATACGGTTGTGAATTCTTGTTACTAGTTTTTCGGTTGTTTTAATATTTGCAGCGACCTATTGTTTGATTTATTGTTAATTTCATGATGGTTTATCATTTATTGTGCTTGAAGCAGCCTTTGTTTCTTTGATTGATTCTCCGATGAGTTTTCATTTTTTCCGGTGACTACGGTGTGGTACAACCACTCCCGTGATATTCTTTGTGATGTTTTACCCGCTTTTAGAGACTTCTATTGTCTGATTATACTGGTTCGATTGTTATTACCTCGCCGGAATTTTTGAAATCCGGTGAATTGTTCTTTTCCTGTGACAAATAATTTGGCCACTGTATTTTTTTTGGTTCTTGGATGCCTATCATATTTAGGTGTTTACCTCTATTGCTTCACGTTGTTGGCCACTAATAATGTTGCTTAATTTTGGATGTTCTCGATCAGATTGAGCCAAGGACAAACTATATCCATTGATGTCTTTAAGGATTCTTTGTTTGCTGATGGATTATTGGACCCACTGATTTTTTGGAGTCTTTGCTAAACTTTGAAAGGATGACTTTACTATTATGTATTATTTTGGACTAGTAATTGAATGGATTGTCGAATTTTGTGAGTTTCTTCGGGTTTCGAGGCGCGGGCCCGGGTTGGGCTTTTGGGTAGATTTCGAATTTTTAATTAAGATTCGACCTTTATCATTGGAATTGTATCCTTGGGCTTTACTTGATGTATTTTAGTTGCTTTTGGCTAGTGTTGAACCGCTCGCAGGATCGGTACGCGCAGGATGGCATAGCGGAGCACCGTTTGGCTTGCTCGGTATTAAATTTGGCTTGTTCGAGGTAATTAACTCTTCTAAACTTAGAGCTGAGGGTATGAACCCTGATTATACGTGTTATGTGATTTGTTTGGAGGTGACGCACATGCTAGGTGACGAGCGTGTGGGCGTGCACCGTAGAAATTGAGACTCAGTCGATTCCGCAGAGTTGTATAGTTATTTAACTTGTATTTTTTCATGTATTTTTATGTGTTAGAGAAATTGAGCAGTGATCTATGTAAGAAACCATGTCTAGGCTACATACTTATTCTGCTGGGACCCACTAAGGTAATTATTGCAGTTGAGTTGTTTGTTTACATTGCAATTTCATACTTAGTCTTGTTTATTCATTTCATGTCATATCTCAATCTCTGTTGCCATATATTGACATATCATATCATCAATTTTGGGCTAGTTTCATGGCATTGTGGGCCCGAGAGACTGGAGAGATTTATGACTGAGTGAGGCCGAGGGTCTGATTGTGAGGTTATTGATACTATAGCACGTGAGTTGTCCGTGCAGCATGTGAGTTGTCCGTGCGAATCCGGATATTGATATTATGGCATGTGAGTTGTCCGTACGGATTATAGCGCTTGGGCTGAAGGAGCTCCTTCAAAATCTGCGCACACCCCCGGCGAACGCATGTACCTATTGAGTGTGAGTGTGAATGCCGAGTGATTGGGAGGACTGAGTGGATTGATACTGTGAGAGTATGTATATGGTTGTTCACAATGTTGTACTGCATTGACATGCACACTTGACATACAAGCATAGAGACGCATTTTTCCTCATGTTGTACGGTATCACGTCATTCATGACTTATCATACACATTTACATGTAGGCATAGAGATGTACTTTTCTCATTCCATTTGATAATGAAACATTTACCTGCTGAAAAGTTTCGGAAGGAAAATCACGATTTTACAAACTTACTCATATTTTGGTATTTTCGGTAAAAGATTTGAGTTTTCGCTTTTATACTTGAAAAGCATTTCTATTTTCTGGAACTGTGAATTAGCTGAACATTTTATTTCTGAGTTATTTCCTGTACCACTTTTGTTATATAGTTATGAGCTATTGTTGGCTATTGGTGTTGGACTTTGACCTATGTTCCAGCTCGTCACTACTTTCAACCTAAGGTTAGGTTTGTTACTTATTGAGTACATGAGATCGGTTGTACTCATACTACACTTCTGCACCTTGTGTGCCGATTTCTGATGCTGATGGAGTTGCGTACGACGGGAGCTTGATCTAAAGATGTACCTGCATTCTAGTCATTGCTGCCTCTTGTTCATGGTAGCTTTAGAATTTTTAATCTATTCATGTATATTTCAGACAGATGACGTATTTTTATTTCATACCAATTTTGTAAATTCTAATCTTAGAAGATCATGATTTGTACTACCAGTCATTGGGGAGTGTGTTAGAGTTAGTTAAATATTAATTGAATTGGATTGTTGTTATTTAGCTTACCTAGCCGATGAGGTTAGGTACCATCACTGCTAGTTAGATTTTGGGTCGTGACAAGATGGTATCAGAGCTCTAGGTTCATAGGTTCTACAAGTCATGAGCAAGTGTCTAGTAGAGTCTTACGGATCGGTATGATGATGTCCATACTTATCTTCGAGAGGCTACGAGGCATTTAGGATAAACTTCTCATCTTTCTTTCCTTATCGTGCGGCACTGATTTAACTTGAAATGTAACTCTTTGAATTCCTTTCACGCATTAGTGTGCTCATGTGACCGCTCGCTATCAACTGTGCATCGCCGGCTTGTGATTCCAGGGATGAGGTGAGAGATATGACTTTTGTGTTTTGGTGATGGGCCAGTTGAGAGGACTTGAGGCTAGGTTTAGACCGCTGCTTAGACTCGGTAGTTTCAATTGTGAGAACTTGTACATTCGGGCTCATATGTCTGGTAGTGTCCCTATGAGTGGAATTTATGGCTCAATGAGCGATGGAATGGCTATACGATAGGTATGATGTGACTGCGGGATATGTTCAGATGGCTTGAATGTGATGAAAAATGGACTATTGGGTGCTTGATTTTCGTTTTGATTTGATGTATAGTCTCGAGTTATGAGTGCATCGAAGCATTTTTTACGTCGTTAAATTATGCGACAAATTAAATTATCATGTCCTGTTAATGATTTTGGACTCAGGAAGATTGAGTGATCGCGTAATAATTGTGGCTGCGAAAGGATATAGCAAGATGCCAATTTGAGGCTAAGCAGGTGGGTTATCTCCTGCGGAGTAATCTACGTAGGTGTGATCCCTATAATGTTGTGTGAAGGGTTTCTTTTCTACCAGCAGGTTATATGTGTTGAGATTTGAACTTGGATTGGTTGAGAAAGTTGACTTGACCGTCACAAGGATGAAGGCGATCTTATCAGATAATTTGAGGTATTTTATGGGTTGTGTTACTTGAGCATGTGAAGAATTTAGTTGAATCTCACTGCAGTATTATGGCAGTAATGGAGTATGGATATTGTGAGCTATCGAGTGTTTTGTTCTATGGCTTCGAGCCAAGTGGGGAAGCCTGTTATTAACAATTCAATTCCATGGTTATATGTTAAATTTTGGTTTTGGTCCGAGGCATATTTGTGGATTAGTTATGACTCGCAGAGATTGAGATCGAGGATGACTCAAGTAAGGAAATTCCTGGATACGGGTTATGTTGCACTTTATGAAAATATGAAAATTCATGGAATGATTAAATTGTTATTTTGAAGGATGTAGTGCGCACGAAGTATAAATTTGATTGGTGGAGTTAAGGCAGGGTTACTTCTTTGGGAGTTGTTGTGCTAATGGGACTTGTGTCTTTCGGCCCATTTTGGAGGTGCAATTTGGATTTGAGCAAAGTGGATGACTTTCAAAATGGTTCTAATGGATTTAAATGTATATGTGTCAATTGATTTATTTATTTTTTGGAATTTGTATATCACCAAAATCGGTATTTACACTGGATGGTGTCGGGACTTGCGATAATTCTGTATGATTATGGATTCTACATTTCAATATAGGAAAGGTAAAGAAAAAAAGAAAAAAACAATTTTAAATTCATATAAGGTCTTTTTAAAGTGTTAATGAGGTTCTCGTGTTTTTATAGGATGGCCTAATAGTGGAGGTGCGCGGAGTGAGATTGGGATTTGCATGTGCAAGTATACGATTCAGTTACAAAAGGAATCATGAGTTTATGGAGCACAATCGATTTCTGATATTGGCACTAGTGGTATTCCCTGAGAAGAGTGTACATTCAGAAGGGCACACTGTGTTTTGACTTATGGATGTTTCGTTGGTATTGCGGTATTCGCCTGGTTGATCGATTGCTGATATTTAGATTTTGCTATGTGGCACGAAAGAATTATGGAAGTATTCCTCATGAGATGATTGTGTATGAGAAATATGTTAGATATTCGGGCGGTAGAGTTGGGAGCAGATATGGTGATTCATGTGTTCTATGAATTTGGAGACTAGGAGTTCTCACAAGCAAAGCATTTCGTGATTGAGGATTGTGAAGCTGTGGCCAAGGCTAGCCAGATGATGGTATGAGTTATGGTTAGATCGAACTTTTTGAGGGTTAATTATCTATTTATGGATGACCGGAGTTGATTTGGGGACCCATTGGTAGGCCTAATGAGGATGTGTATCCTACACCGGGTCGGAATTGTTGATTTAGCACGGTTAGTGTTGAGGGATGAGTCAGTCGATTAGAGTTGAGCTTGTTCTTGTTCTAATATGTTCTATGAGTTATTCTTCTATGCTACGAGGTGTTGCGATTTGTTGGTTATATGCACACATAGTGCGGTCCTATTTGGGCCTTGTAGCGGAATTTGAGCGAGATGGATATTAGGGTGTTGAATGATTGACTGTGCGTTTGGTTGTGTTCTCTCTGGGCTGTGGTATATTGTGCTATTTACTTTTCCGTGGTTTTGGTCATGCACCTTGGGTACTTGATGTCAAAATTGCGCGCGGTTGTTGGTTTTGAGCATGGTAGCTGGAGGTATTTCATATGGACAGTGTTTGGATAGGGTCACACATTGCAGCAGAGATATGTGGGGATATGATCCTTTATTTTAGATTCGTGTGTTTTGGTTCTACTATGTATGATAGGTTTGTAGCATTGCGGTTGTGGTAGTACTTGTTGAAGTTGCGGGATGGTTCTCTCATTTGAGTCATTTTCCCTTTTTGGGTACATTTGAATTGTTGCTTATGGGTGCACGGATTGCACGGTTTGTGGCTTTTTGTTGTAATGGTATGGCCTGTTACTAGGATGATTGTGCTTGATGAGATCGGGTCATCGGACCTAG
The DNA here is from genome assembly GCA_002018475.1 of Nicotiana obtusifolia. Classification (NCBI taxonomy): domain Eukaryota; kingdom Viridiplantae; phylum Streptophyta; class Magnoliopsida; order Solanales; family Solanaceae; genus Nicotiana; species Nicotiana obtusifolia. Next base: position 72,818 of record MCJB01052563.1, on the reverse strand, counting down.
AATGGGTGCTATCGGACTTATTACGGTATGTTTGGAAGAATAATATCGGAAGTTGGTTTAGAAATTGTCTATAGTGCTTGTCGAAGGAGAGGAGCTCCATGACTTGTCTACGTGTTTCTTTCATCATTGGCAGTGTACGAAGGTTTTAGAATGAGGTTTTGTTTGATATGGGGTTCATTTTCGGTATTGGGTGTGTTTTGAGCAGCTGCTGTGGTCAAAAGTTATTGCTGTGAGCATCTGAGTTATGTGGTACATCATGTGGTTACATCTTAGGTTATGGTTATGGCTCGATACAGCTTATTCACACTTACACAATGTGTAGGTGCGATATTTAGATCTTATAAGAAATTCTAGATGTTGGAAAGTGGATTCTGTGGTTTAAGGGCTAAGGTTGATGTAATGATCTTCAGTATGTTGTGTTGTCGGGCCTATATAGAATAGGGTGATGTGGGATCACCCCCAGGTATATGCATGGTAAGGTTACATGGCAGTTTGATGGCTTTGGAACAACTCTTGGCACGTTCGAGGACGAATGTATGTTTAAGTGGGGGAGGATGTAATGACCCGACCGATCATTTCGAGCATTTGCACTTCGCTCGGAGGTTTGGGGGCATGGGTAGCTTCGTATGAGGTATTATGACTTATGCGAATCGTCAGTTTTAATTTTAAGATTATTCGGAATCGATTTGGAAGAATGAGTTTCATGGTTTAAGCTTTAAGTAGGGAGAGTTAACCTAATCTTTTTCATTTTCGGGAGCTTCTCTCTCAAAGAGAGAAAGCGGCAGCTGCCAGCCCTCCTAAACTCTCATCTCTCTCTTCCTCCCAACCATGGCTGCCCCTCTTTAACATACCTAATCTCTCATTTCTTTCATCTTGAGAGAACAAGTGCCCCCTCCTCTATTTTTTGCCACCATCGGCCAAGTGGGAACCACCACTGCTCCCCCATATCTCTTCCCATGTCTCTCCTCGCTGCTGCATTAGCCTGATACTTAATGGACGAAACCAGATCTGATCGAAAAAGAACTATATCCGGCGACTTCTTTTTCCATTGTTTCGTCACTATTTTGTAGGTGTTTGGCTTCCATAAAACCAGATGTAAGAAGATTTGGTCAAAACCTTCGTTTGGTGGCTTAAAAAGGTTTGGCCAGAATATTTTCCGGCGACCTCCATTATTTCCGATGACCATACGTGGTTTTGAGTCTGCTATGTTTCAGAATACGGCTGTGAACTCTTGTTGCTAGTTTTTCCGTTGTTTTAATATTTGCAGGGACCTATTGTTTGATTTATTTTTAATTTTATGATGTTTTATCATTTATTATGCTTAAAGCGGCCTTTGGTTTTTTGATTGATTCTCCGATGAGTTTTCATCTTTTCCGGCGACTACGATGTGGTGCTGCCACTATCGCGATTGGCTTTGTGATGTTTTACCCGCTTTTGGAGACTTCTATCGTCTGATTATACTAGTTCGATTATTATTACCTTGCCGGAATTTTCGAAATCCGATGAATAGTTCTTTTCCGGCAACTAATGATTTGGCCACTGTATTTTTGTTGTTTCTTAGATGCCTTCATATTTGGGTGTTTACCTCTATTGCTTCACGTTGTTGGCCGCTAATGATGTTCCTTAGTTTTGGATGTTCAAAATCAGATTGAGTAAAGGACAAACAACATCCATTGATCTCTGTGAGGATTCTTTGTTTGCTGATGGATTATTGGACCCACTGATTTTTTGGAGTCTTTGCTAAACTTTGAAACGATGAATCACTATTATGTATTATTTTGGACTCGTAATTAAATGGGCTGTCGGATTTTGTGAGTTTCTTCGGGTTCCGAGGGGCGGACCCGGGTTGGGCTTTTGGGTCAATTTTGGATTTTTGATTAAGATTCAACCTTTATCATTGGAATTGTTTCCTTGGGCTTTACTTGATGTATTTGAGTTGCTTTTGGCTAGTTTTGAACCGTTCGGAGGATCGGTACGCGCGGGATGGCATTGCGGAGAATCGTTTGGCTTGCTCGGTATTAGATTTGACTTGTTCGAGGTAAGTAACAGTTCTAAACTTGGAGCTGAGGATATGAACCCTGATTATACGTGTTATGTTCTTTGTTTGGAGGTGATGCACATGCTAGGTGACGACCGTGTGGGCGTGCACCGTAGAAATTGAGACTCAGTCTATTCTGTAGAGCTGTATAGTTAATTAACTTGTATTTTTCCATGTATTTTGATGTGTTAGAGAAATTGAGAAGTGATCCATGTTAAAAACCATGTCTAGGCTACATACTTATTCTGCTGGGACCCATTGAGGTCATTACTGCTGCTGAGTTATTTGCTTACAATGTAATTTCATACTCTGTCATGTTTATTCATTTCATATCATATCTCAGTCTCTCTTGCCATATTTTGACACATCCTATCATCATTTTTGGGCTAGTTTCATGGCATTGTGGGCCCGAGAGACTGGAGAGA
>MCJB01052563.1:43025-70335 GCA_002018475.1 Nicotiana obtusifolia | reverse complement strand
GAGATTTATGACTGAGTGAGGCCGAGGGCCTGATTGTGAGATTATTGATACTATAGCATGTGAGTTGTTTGTGCAGCATGTGAGTTGTTTGTGCAGCATGTGAGTTGTCCGTGCGGATCCAGATATTGATATTATGGCACGTGAGTTGTCCGTGCAGCACGTGAGTTGTCCGTGTGGATTATAGCGATTGGGCTGAAGGAGCCCCTCCGAAGTCTTCACACACCCCTAGTGAATGCATGTACCTATTGAGTGCAAGTGTGAGTGCAGAGTGATTGGGAGGACTGAGTGGATTGATACTCTGAGAGTATGCATATGGTTGTTCACTATGTTGTACTGCATTGACATGCACACTTGACATACAGGCATAAAGACGCATTTTTTCTCATGTTGTACGGTATCACGTCATCCATGACTTCTCATACACATTGACATATAGGCATGGAGATGTACTTTTCTCATGCCATTTGATAATGAAACATTTACCTACTGAAAAGTTTCGGAAGGAAAATCACGATTTTATAAATTTACTCATATTTTGGTATTTTCGGTAAAAGATTTGGGTTTTCGCTTTTATACTTGAAAAGCATGTCTATTTTCTGGAACTGTGAACGAGCTGAATATTTTGTTTTTAGTTATTTCCTGTACCACTTTGTTATATAGTTATGAGCTGTTGTTGGCTATTGATGTTGGACTTTGACCTGTGTTCCAACTCGTCACTACTTTTAACTTAAGGTTAGGTTTGTTACTTATTAAATACATGGGGTCGGTTGTACTCATACTACACTTCTGCACCTTGTGTGCAGATTTTTGATGCTGATGTAACTGCGTACGGTGGGAGCTTGATCTTAAGATGTACCTGCGTTCCAGTCATTGCTGCCTCTTGTTTATGGTAGCTTTAGAATTTTTAATCTGTTCATGTATACTTCAGACAGATGACGTATTTTTATTTCCCACCAGTTTTGCAAATTCTATCTTAGAAGATCATGATTTGTACTACCAGTCATATTAGTTAAATATTAATTGAATTGGATTGTTATTATTTGGCTTACCTACCGGGTGAAATTAGGTGCTATCACAGCTAGTTGGATTTTGGATCGTGACAGGTTGTCTATGTTGATGATATATTATTGGGTGGAGATGACCTCACTGAAATGAACTCCTTGAAGTCATTTTTGGATGGCCAGTTCAAGATTAAGGATTTGAGTTTAGTCCATTATATTTTGGGTATGAAAATTAATAAAACTCTTCATGGTTATGTCATGAGTCAGCATAAATACACTACTGATCTTCTAGCTGAGTTCAACTGCCATCATTACTCCTCTGTTGTGCCTCCTTTGGACCCTTCTGTTAAGCGTACCCTAGACATGGGTGACCTTCTCCTGATCCTAATCTGTACAGGAGGCTTATTGGCAAACTCAATTTTTTACAGCACACTAGACCAGATCTATCTTTTTCTGTCCAGCATTTGTCAGTTTCTTCAGAAACCTCATGTTCCTCACATGATGGCTGGCCTACATGTTCTCAAATATTTGTTAGCTGCTCCTTCTCAGGGTGTGCTTCTCTCCAGCTCTTCTGACTTGTCTTTTGTGGCCTATTCTGATTCTGATTGGGCTTCTTATACTATCTCTCATAAATCTATTACTGGGTATTATGTGACACTTGGTGGGAGCCTAGTTTCTTGGAAAAGTAAGAAACATCCCACCATTTCTTTGTCTTTAGCTGAGGCTGAATATATATAGGGCTCTAAGGAAATTAGCTGCTGAAATCTCATGGCTGGTCAGACTGCTTGGGGATCTTGGTCTTACTATTCGCACTCCTATCCCAGTCCATTGTGATAGTCCGGCTGCTTTTCACATTGCCAAAAATTCAGTTTTCCATCAGCATACAAAGCATATTGAGATTGATTGCCATTATGTTCGTGAGTATTTGAATTCTAGATTAGCCCAGATATGGACCAAGCTATTTCTATTAAAGGAAAGAGGCATGCCCAGTAGTAATAGGTTACCCGACCCAATTGTATTTTTGTCTTTCTTACTATTATTTACAAATTTTATTGTTGTAAATATATATATTCACGTTTCTGTAAATAAGAGACAGATAATAAATCAAGAGGTCTTTGTTTTGACCGACTTATTTCTCTCTTCTCACTCATCAACCTATTTAGGGTTTTCTTCTTCTTTCTCCGCCATAACTGGTTAATCTCTAAGTTAACAACATCTGACATACTTAATCCTGCTGTTGACATTTGCTGTTGTCGCTAGCTTAATTTTCTTCCAATTTCTTCAAAACTACTCTCCTCTAGTAGTAAATTTTTGTTGTCCTTTTCTTTTCTTCCTATATCTCTATTTGTTTGAGTAGTTAATTGTATTCAACTTGGCAGGGTGTATCTGAGGAGAGTAGTTGTCCTAAAGATAGCTTGCGAGTATCATCACAAATTATAGCAGAAAGATGACGATGTAAAATAGATCTCATGTCAACTTAGTTTGCTACCTCATTGAAAATTAAACTAAGATTAATTAGTATTCCTACGTCGTTTAGGATTTGGTATTTACTAGTTTATTTAATTCATGTCTAGCTAGATTTTATTTACCAAATTCATATTGGAATAGGTTTTGCTAGTCTAGTCAAATTTGGTTTGTAGTATTATAAATAGGGGTGCTACTACATATTTTCTATGGTAGAGAGGTAACTATAATGTAGAGAGATGTAAGAGTTTATGAGTTTTGAAAAAGCCTCCTACCACGTTCTCTCCCTAGTTTAATAAATTTCTTCTATATAGTCTTTGTTGAATTTTTTATTTGTGCCTAAATTATTTTTGAGGTATTTCAATCCTTCAAATTGATATCAGAGCCTGTGTAAAATCCTGTCAGAGCCGGTAAAAGATCCCAAAAAAATATGGATACTCTATTACCTAATTGTACCGTTTTTGTGTTTGATGGCAAAAATATTTTGAAACTTGGTATCAACAGATGAAGAATTTTTTTAAGGCTATTGGATTATGGTCCACCATTAATGAAGGATTTGAGGAACCCCCAGAAGGTACAATATTGATGGGTGATGCAACTATGCAATTGGAGAAGAAAAGACATTTAGATTACAAGGCACGCTACTATCTCGCCATTAAGGTCGAATTGCATGTAACTAAAAAATATTTGCATGCAAAGTCATAAAAGGAGGCTTGGACAATCTTGGTGAAGTCATATCGAAAAGTTGCTGACATAAAGAAGAAGAAACTGCAAGAGTTTAGTAGTCAATTTGCGTTGGCTCGTATGAAACCAACAGAGTTTGTTAAAGAATTCATTGCAAGAATTACTGAAATAGTCAGTGGTCTAAGGACCAATGGAGAAGTATTGGAAGAAGTTAAAGTTGTTGAAAAAATATTGCAGTCTCTAAGTTTAAAGTTTCATAACAAGAAAGTTATTTTTGAGGCTACCAAAGATCTTAACACGCTCAGACATGATGATTTAAAAGGTGAATTGGTGACATACGAGATATCAATGAATCAACAAAAAGATGAGACATTGGAGGAGGCATCGCAAGAAAAGGATGATCAACCAAAAGAAAAAGAAGACATATCAGATCTGGCAGAAATAAATCAAGAAGGCTAGAATTCAAAAATAGAGGAGAAAATAAGAGAAGGAACTTGTAATTTTTGTTATGATAGACATTCCATTGAATGCGAAGAGAAGTCAAATAATATTCAAATTGATCTGCAAAAGATTTCTCTGATTTTTAAAAAGGAAAATTTGGTTGCAAGAAACGTTCATTCAAAAGAGGTTGGTGTTTCACAAGAAAATTTATTTGATGATATTGATGATGAACCCGGTAATGAAAGAAACAAGATGGTTCATCAAGAGAAAGTTTTTATTGATCAATCCAAGATTAAGGAAGAAACAACTTGGGATCCAGAAATACAACAACACATGATTATAGATATTGAAGATACAATCAATTTCGTGCCATTGTTCGAAATTGCATATCTCAAGGAGCATGACGAATTGTTCGTTAACGACATTATTCTACAATCTATAAAATTGCCAATTGGAGTTGATTGGGTGTACAAGTCTACCTACAAAGCAGTTGGAGAAGTAGATGTATTCAAAGTAAAGAAAAAATATATTGATGGTATTTTGAAGGGATTTACCATGGTTAAAGCCAAATCATATATGGCCAATATTGAAGAGAAATTGATGTTAACTATGATACTCGCGACTTTGTTGATGCAACATATTTTAGGGAATTGGTGGAGAGTCTAAGGCACTTGACTTCTACAAGGTTTGATGTTACTCATGACATGCTCAAGTTTGAACATCTTGGTTTTTGAACATCTTGGTCTAAGGGAGGCTGTTGGAAATTAAACCAAGATTAATTAGTATTCCTACATCATCTAGGATTTGGTATTTATTAGTTTATTTAATTCATGTCTAGTTAGGTTTTGTTTACCAAATTCATATTGGAATAGGTTTTGTTAGTGTAGTCAAATTTGGTTTGTAGTATTATAAATAGGAGTGCTATTACATATTTTCTATTGTAGAGAGGTAACTATGATGTAGAGAAATACATGAGTTTATGAGTTGTGAAAAAGCCTCCTACCACTTTCTCTTTCTAGTTTAATAAATCTCTTCTATATAGTCTTTGTTAAATTTTTTGCTTGTGCCTAAGTTATTCTTGGTGTATTTCAATACTTCATACCGTAACCTAGTTTTGACGTACGCTCGTGACTAAGTTCATTACAGGTGAGCCTAGTGACTAAAAACATCACCTTTTGGTTTATTGTGAAGGGTAATTTTCGTTTTTATTGGAAACAAGCTCCTGAATTATGTCTTTTTTAAGCTTCAAAATCGTATCAAATTTTATATTATTTGATTCTTAGTGATGTACTTGTATATGTAGGAGGCATCAATCAAATAGGAGGCATAGAAGGCTCCATCTTTACCTTTTAATGGGAAATAAGGATGGCTAAAACTTAATGCATAAGGAAGATTTCGACTTGTTATATCAAACGTCTTTGTAACCCAACATACAAAATGGGATTTCAAGAATTTGTTTCTTCACATGGAGTCGGAATAATAATATGAACTACACACAAATTGTTTTCAGGATCCGAAAACATTCGCTGGTTCCTGGGCGACGAGGGGTGGTAATTTGTAAGAAGTTCTACTACTAAAAAATACAGGACAAACATTTATTATACGACGAATAGTACAACGATTTTATATTCTTATGTATTTATAATAACAATAATTAATCTTTTTAAAAGGACATAATACGAACACAATGGAAGCTACTCGTCTAGGTGATACCAACTAGTTGGAATTACAACTTAATTAGTTGTTTGTTATTAACCTTACTTTACGTCTGGTGTTTGTAAAGAGTCCCTGAATCTGTAAATGTCAATATAAGAATAAGAATAAGTATGGAATTTAGAAATCTCCATAATTAGTGCACCCTTAATTTGTATTAGAAGACAATTCTGTTTTGTGTTAGAACTAAATTAGCTCAAATAGAGATTAGCGGATACATGTTGGTTCCGAAGGTCTTAATCCTGTAAAGAAGAAAGTAAACAAATAAGATCAATTTTGCCAATTTAAGTAATTCTAGAGTATGGTTGATATCTTTTCCTTAGCTTACAATATTTTACATGCATATTGATGAAATTTATCAGTTGTGTTGTAGGAGTATTCATTAATGGTACTTGATCCGTACACGTTAGTAGGTTTGTTTAAAGGAGAATTTTAGAATCTTCACAGTCAATTAGTTTATGCTAATTATAGTTTATTCTCTCTTGATTCAGTTCAGTAGTTTATTTTTCAGTGTTCTGCTATAATAGAGTGCTAAAATTTCAGTGTTCTGCTCTTTGAGAATTGTTTCAAATGTGATGACACCTTTCAGAAAACTTTGTTGAGACCACTATTGAGTCATAACTCATAACCAATTTGCAAGAAGGTGCCCCAAGAACTTTGAGATTTATAAGTTGCTATCATTAGTTTTATTAATTTAACTTTGTCTAGATTAAGGCATAGTTCTGTTGTTAATTGATACATAGCACTAACAAGGATAGGAAGTGCACTGACACAAAATCTAAAAGATTTTCAGAATCCAGTGATTGACATTTGAATAGAAGGAAGTAGTAGTACTAAGTTTCCTTATCATCCTTAACTTTTAGTATGTGGATTGTGGGGTTATATCATGTCAAGGTTGGCACTCAGATCCATCAAATCCACTAAGGTATTTTTCAGTTTGTCACCAACCAAAGTATTTCATTTCATGGCCAACACACATAATATCAACCTTTTGATCCCATCAGTAGATTGTCCACTGTAATAACTTAGTGGCTCAACATGCCACACAAATGGGGAAGGAGTTGAATATCTCTGAGATCCAAGTTTTGCATGTGAACAAGACACTTTTAAGTGTCACAATAGGTATTGCTACAAGCATTTTGGATCTTCAACTATAAATAGCTTATCATTATCTCTTATCACTTCAATAGAGTCAACTTCTGATCCTTCTTGATCTGTCACCAATGCATTTGTTGCATCAAATCCAAATTTCTGACCTGTATAACACACAGATCACCAATGACTAATCTGTTTAGCGTTTTATCACACGTATGACGATGTACTTAGGTTTAAAAGATCGAAAAACTGCATAGTAGTAAGTAGTATAGTTCATTGCAGAAGTACCTGCAATGCTCTTGAGCTCTGCAAGTGAATTTGGAAGAATAATTAATTTCCCAGGTTCACTGCAATGAGTTCTTTTTCTGATCACAGGATGGCCTTTGTATATGCTAACTCTAAAAGACGATTGATCCCTAGTACTTCCCGAGTTGTACTTCTGCTCTTGTTCGCGCCACTTTTGAGCAACTTCATCCATTGTGTCGGGGACTATAACCCTGTGCCCTACTTCTCGTTTTTGCAGCATCTCGCTTAGGTTCATCCAAGAAAGCTTGTGCTTAAATTTATCATTAATCTCGGCTCCATTCATTAGAAGTAGCTTTACCATGTCTTCATGATTTTCTTCCAATGCAACATGGATAGCAGTTGATCCGTGGCGATCTTTTGAGTCAACTATTAATCCATGTTTTAGGAGTTCTTTCATCACTGTTAAGTCATTTCTCTTAGCTGCTGTGCATAAGAGTTCACCAGCAACATAGGGATCGGAGACAGAAGCACAATGGTATAATATCCGAAATGTTGGATGTTGTTTTGCTGCTATAGCTTCCCACAACGCGGTGTTACCATTTACATCTGCATTTTATGGTATTGTCAAGACATTACTTAGCCAACAACTAGCCTTGTCAAACATTCTAGCTTGTTGAAGTTTACAATAGTATATATCGAGGATGACTTACCTCGGAGGTGTATGTTACATCCATGTCTAAGAAGAACCATTACACACTCTTCGTGCCCTTTCGATGCTGCTACGTGCTAATGCATCAGAAAGAGAAACACAATGTCATAAGCTAATATTATTGGCAGCACAAACAGGTAAAATGAAAACAAAATCTTCTTTTTTTGAGTACATGTAGGCCGCGAGAGGACACATACCAGCGGGGCTCTTCCTTGGGCATCTCCGATATCAGGATCTAATCTTGCCTTGAGAAGTTCCTCAAGAAAAGTAGCATTACCTGTACTAGCAACAGTTAGCAAGTTTACAGACATATTTGGATCACCATTTTCTTCCGCAACTTCATGAAATAAATCTCCAAGTTTTAAATCCCTGAGCTTCTTGTGATGCTGCATTTACCATACCATAGGTACAATATTAAGATTCAGCTCTAAATTGGCCAATGGGAAGATCACAGGGTATCTTAAACTAAACCTGAAGGAAATTCTTGATCATTATGATATTATCTTCTTGTCTGGTTTTCATTGCTTCAATCAAAGAAGTTGTTCTTATCTTCAGGAGTTGCGAAAGTGTCTTGGTTCGATACGTGTAGCTCTGAGGCCTACAACAAAATGCCCCAACTTCTCCTAACATATCCCCAGATTTGAATGTCCAAACCTCCTGCTCATTTTCCATCTCACACTCAATCATTTCCACCTCCCCTGACACTATGATGTACACCTCGTCTGGCGATTCATTCTGCATTATTACATCCTCTCTTGGGGGTATGTACTCAGCCTTCATATCTGCAACCTGCAGATTCATCAGTTATACCATAGGGAAAAAAAATTGTATGTAACAATTTTCAAGCAAAAGTGATATCTTACCAAAAGTAACAGAATTTCACTTGAGACACCCTTGAATAGATAAACCTTCTCCACTGTTGGCAAAAACAAATGGTGCCTAATGCTTTTACAGATTGTCTTGGGAAGTTGTTCAATCAATTGCTGCTGGTTTAGGCTCTCTGCCCTGAATCTTAAACACATATAAGCCAATATTTGCTCTTTCAATCTTGGAGGCAACCTATTTCGACACACGAAATTTGATGCTGCTTCGATGCTATTTCTCTGCAACATACCATAAGAAATCACTCACATCTCATTTATTTGGTGATGATTCTGATAGAGGCGGATCTAGAATTTGAAAAACATTGGATACACAGGCTAATATATACATAAATATAAAGTATTGGATCCACCTCTAATGATGAAACATTTGTATATACACTGACAATGCAAAGAAAAACAGAGAGCTTACGAATTCCATGGTACGACGAGTTCCTTCAACGACTAAATTGGTCATATTACCAATAATATAAGCAGTGAGGCCAAGATTGAAGAGCATGTAGAAAATGATGAAGACCATTTCCAAAGTGTTGACAGCATGGAGATCACCATAGCCAACTGTTGTCATGGTAGTAATGGACCAATATAAAGCTGCAATGTACCTAATAAGAAGACTTGTCTCCTTGTAATTTGGATTCATAGCTCCTAACCAAGTATCTCCTTGGTGTGGATATCTATCAGCTAGCAAATAGTAGAGGCATCCAGCACAGTGCACTGTCAATAGTGTTACCTGTTACATGCCAGTCACAATAGTGAAATTCAGGTCGTCTAAAAGATAACTAAAGGCAACGTCAATAATAAATGTGATTGGAGAACCTTAAGGCAGTAACTTGGTATTACATGTTTAACCATACTGATAGTAAAAAATAGTAAAAAAGGCAACCCGGTGCATATAGCTTGTCGCATTCACGCAGGGTCCGGGGAAGGACCACACCCCAAGGAAATAGTCTACCCTAATTCAAGCATTAGTGGCTGCTTCCACAGCTCGAACCTTGACTTATAAGTCAAACCCAAACAACCATACTAATAGTGTTAAAAAAAAAAAAAATACATTGTGACTTTATATAACTTAAATCCTTTTTCTTTTAGTACTTACAAATAGAAGCCTGGCACATCTGACCCAAAAATAGCTGAATCTCATGTCCTTTTCAAGTCTGCAAATATATTAAAGAGAAAACACAATTATTTTAAAATGGTTTAATGGGTCTTAATACGTCAAGTGCCATCTAAATAATACAGTAATAACAATGAATTACTAGTAAAAATGATAAATGAAAGAAACCAGACCTGGTAAAAAACTGTTTAACCCTGCGAAGACGCCAAAATCTGAGCATTCCTAGAACTGAGTAAGAAACACCAATTTGGTGTTTACCGGTGAAAATCAAGGCAAGAAGGTCGAATGGTATGATTGAGGCAACATCCATCATAAACCATGTAGATAAATATCTGTATCATTGTCATCATTATCAATCATATAATTGAGTATCCACTTGCTTGTAAAAGAAAAAAACATAAAAAGAAAAACTCCAACTACATGCTATAATGCAAAACTTATAGCAATATACTACTTTACACATTTTATTTTTTTGGCATAGGAGGACCATGAAAAGGGATAGTATTAAAATTCGAACCACACGTAGTCACTCCGTAAAATGGTATATATATACCAGTATAGAATATATACATCAATCCAATAAATAGATAATGTATGTCGGGGCAAGCGCACCGTTAGTCATTCTCAGAGATGCTATTTAGAAATTAATCAGTACTTATTTTGTCCTAAAATTTAAAACTAAAAATCTAACTTCAAGACAATTCAAAATATTTTTGTCCTGAAAATTTGAAATGAAACTAAAATGCAGGACACACTATTTCCTAACTACAGTCTTATAAAGTGCTACCTGGTGTCATTTCTACACGTATATGTCTTACAAACATGGTTATCACGAAACCGTAGATTTTAATATCACCAACAATATATCCTCTATTGTTTTATCATTATTCTTAGATAAGGGAATTCAAGTAAAAGGAAGAATACTTCCTTTATAATTGAGTGATTAAACGAATTGTTCGATTACATTTGAGTAAAACTAAAAGTAGTTCGAAGTTAAAGTTTTTATTTTATTTGTAAAATAATAAACTGCGTGTTTTTTCCCCCTTTTTTCATTTTGTATTTAATTTATTATGTCTCTTTAAGGCAAAAAACTTATGAATTTAAAATGGGGAACTTTAATATCAAGATCGTTCGACTCTTCAACTCTGTGCTTCAATCTAAACTGAATATATAAAAAGTGAAATTTAAAAATCGTAAAATGCTCTAAAGCGTTGTTAGTGGACTATTTGTCAGGTCAAACTTTGGCCAAAAAGTAGAGACTTTGGCAATTGGCATATGCCATGTGGCTCATATTGGTGCTTATTATATTGCTCGAAGATTTTTTTTGACATTATTTCATACCACCTTTCTTCTTGTATAGCCAAAAGATTATTCTAAATTTTCAAAGTGGAAACAAAAGTGGGTTGTGAATTGTTTATTGTTAATTCTTTTTGTATATTTAATCTGTGTTGGGGTGGGCGTATGGTGGGGGGAGGATCTAACTAAATTAAAATATTGAGTCAAATTGTTAGAGAACAAAGGAATATATATATATATATATATATATATATATATATATATAGATTTTATATCTTCTGATCATTGAACAACCAAATGCTGGCAAATGAAGAAAAAAGGTAAGGGGACCAAATCTGCTTGCCATCTCAAGTTTCATTTGTGTGATAAGGAATAATATCTATCTCTATAGAATTAAAAATTCACGTTGCTTTATACGTTTTTTTACCTAAAAAAAAAAGAAAGAAAAAGAAGACGGGTCAATTAATTATTTTAAATTGTGCAAGACAAAATAACCTTTCTTTATATTCTTGAATATATTCGAATAATCTAGTTTTCTGATTCTATAGAGTTAACCCAAAGGAGAAAATAAAACTGAGGATTCTCTGTGTGCATCATTTGAACACGACATATATATATATATATATATATATATATATGGCAATGAATCTGTATATGATTGGTCATTTTAATCCCGCGAAGTTAAAAATGCATTCTAGAGGTATACTTGGACCCACAAATTAAAGCCTTTAGATTTGCTTAATGCGGTTAGTATAAAAAAGCAATTATTTTCCTAATGATTGAGTTATCCTTAAGTGCTTTTTCTTTCTGGGTGATACTTGGTAGCTAGCTAGGTTAAGACTTTTGTAGCCAACCGACGTTTTGCCGTTGACAAACAAAATGGCATGAAAAATGCTTAACAAACAACTTTACAAAAAAGTTGTTATCAGTATAACTTAATCCATAATAGCCTGTTACGTTATTGCTGTATTTTTCAGGTTACTATATCATCTTTATGCACTGTCATCTTAAGAAATTTAAACTCTTATTCTGCTACCACATGTTATATTATGTTGATAGTATAAAAAAATATTTATATTTTGCCCGTATATATCACTTAAATCGTGTAAGAATATATACATACCTTGTAGCAATTCTTCTCCTGTCACGTACGAGAAGCTGAGTAGTAGTATCAATATAGGCAACAAAGAAAGTCAAGATGATATCAGCAGCAAAGAAGAGATCAACAACGTTGTCTGCGAAGTAGAGCACTCTGTTTGGGTTAGAGTGCATGAATGCTATCTCAAATGGACATACCCATGCAGAATACGCCACCATTACTACCATTAGCGTCTCCCAACACCTTCATATATACACGGAAAATATAAATAATATTATAGTATAATTCCCGTTCTTAAGGAATTTATGTCCCTGCTGTATTATTGCTGAATGTACGGTAAAGTTTACCTTAGGACCACGGTCATTTTAATCAATGTAACTAATGATGTCTGACATGATATTTAACATTAATTAAGTCCCTTTGAATCTTATAACGAGATTCTTCAAATAATTAGTAGCACCTAAATTTTAAAAGCCGCCAAGTCGAATCAAGTAATAAATCTCAATAAAAAGAGTCTCAGTTGGTTCACTCTTTCACAATAGTAATAGTAATGTTGCACCAAAAAAGAGACTTGTCCCATCTTAGTAAAGCGGCTTTGGAATAGAGGCTTTTCCGGAGGAATTCTTCTTCTTCTTTTTTTCTTTGGGTTAGGATTAAACTAAGTTATAGCTTTAGAAAAGTTAAATTTTAACACACAAAATCTTCTAGTAGTTGGTACGTGCTATTTCTTACTCAAAAATTGCAAAAGTGAGACTACACATTTAATTACATCTACACAACTTCAATTCCCTTCTTTTTTCTTTCTTCTTAGTTTGCCACTTCCTTTGTGTTCTCCATTTAGGAACAGATTCTTGGGGTTGCCAAGAAAATATATCGATCTACAATGGGTAGAAATGAGTTTTTTTCACTTGGCAGGTAGGGTCAAAGCTATGTATGGTCAAGGGTGGTCAACTGAACACCCTTCCCAAAAAGATATATTATATATAGGATAAAATAATGTTTGTTATTAATTAAAAAAATAAGACTTCCTTGCATAGCCGATTTGAATATCCTGTTTGAATTTCCTGACTTCACCATTGTTGGTAGGTGATACGAAAGAGTAAATATTTTATTCACTATATTCGGTATATAAAAGTTAAACTCGTTACTTGTACTTACCTGTATCTTGAATCCATAGGTGTGATAATCTTGCCTTTCTGCTGAGTTTGATTCTGGTTGTAACCATTGGAACCAAGAGGAGGTAGAATGAGCTTTGACAGGTTTCGAAAACTGAGTTCATCTGAATTCGTACCTGAACTATTGTTACTCCCATGGCTATTATCTTGCACATGTTGGTCTTTAATTTGGCTATCTTCAATTATCATGTTTTTTGTGGAGCTATTGTATACACCATAAGATGAATGGCTCATTTGCATATTGGCAAAGAGATATATGAGCACACAAAAAAAAGCTAAAAAACGTACTTGTGGGATTGATAAAGTTAGATGAATAATTGCAAAGGAAGAGTAGGAAGAGAAGTACTATTTTAGTTTGGTTGTTGTAAATGGTGTAGGTGATCATTTAAACTGATAAAATTGAGGTGTGTTGAGGAAAGAATGGAATGTGGACCTGCTGTTGTGGTCCTATAATATTCATGTCAGAAGTGACCTTTGAAAGATGCTATAGGAAATTAAGTAGGCGTTTGGACATCAAAAATATAGTTTTTGGAAAAAAAGTAATTTTTGAGTTAAGTCGAAAAATAGTATTTGAAATTTGAAATTATATTTGGATATGTATTTCACTTGAAAAAATACTGCAGTTTTGTGAGTGTGGAAAACAGTTTTCCAGAAAATTTTGAAAAAATGACACCGTATAGCCGCTATAAAAATAATAGTCGAAAATATGTATAAAAAAGTATATTTTTAGTATATATATATATATATATGTATATATATATACTTTGTATGGTATATACAAAATTATACAAGTTTTATAGACTTTTTCAGCTACCAAACGTAAAAAGTTTCTGGTGCGGACTAAAAGTAATAATACATTTTTGAAAAAAGAAAAATTATCTATGGACAAACAGTCCTAAATTGCCTTGGTGTTAAATTGGACCCTTTGAAAGATGAGGCAGAAAATTGGCTTAGTGAGAAATTAATTAACTGCACCTGCTAGGTAGTATTATTTGATTGAGTTTTATTTATGATAAGGTTATCAATATAATTGAGATGGTTGGAGAGATGTGATATATTATGTCCTATACGTAAATTAATGCAATGAGGGCCCTGTCCTCTTCAACACGCACCCCACACACATTTTCTGTCAATATATGGACACACATATTGTACTGAAATGTTTATTACATTATTCTTTGTACGCAAATGCATTTCATGTTGACATGTAAGGCCTCTGTCTTTGTACAAGACAAATATTGGTATATGTTTTAACTTTTAAGATGAGATGAATTTACAGGTATAATAATGCTTATACTCAATCCTATGTCCATGATTCCGTAAGGTGGCACTTATGAATACGATCCAATTTAATTTGAGTTTAATTTTTATATTTGCACTAACGATATAGAAAGGTTATATAATCAGGTCACTAAGTATTACCAGCAACCTGAAATAATAATAACTGGTCTGTCATTTATAATAAGTTAAATTATACCTTGACGGTAATAGCCATTAATTAGATCAATTAAATGCATGGCCATTTCACTGCAAGCTCTTTAAACAGGTATATTGATCGGATTTAGAGGACCTTTTTCGTTGGCTACTATAAAACAATGAAGTTTCTGGAAATGGTAGTCTTAATATGTTAATAAGATGATTTAAACAGATGTTCTAGACTTAATTTTAAAAATAGTTCCCACATATGAGGAAATAGACCTTTTTTTTTTCTTATTTTGTGGTAGGGGGAGGGTCGGCCATAGAGTAGGCGTTTTATTAACTATTTGGCCAAAAAGATTAGATTTATATATTTACTTGTAAAACGCACATAGTGGTCTTCCAATTTCGATATGTTGTTATCAACAATATATTGCATGGTATCTTGAGTATGCAAATTGGCTTGTATACGATTGTCTTCCACGTTCTAGACAAACAAGAAATTTGCTGTTATTTAACTTTGTTGTTGTTGCTCCAGAGGCTTATTTATGTCCGATCCTCAACTGACTTACATATATATATATATATATAACCACAACCAAACATTCAGTTTGACGATATTAATACACACGAACCACGATGTATGAATTTGACTAAGACTCTTTTTTCTGACTCCTTTTTTGAAAAATGACTCACTATACTCTATAAACCATACAATCCAAATCCAGAATGTATAGCATATTCTCCAATCAAGGCACCACATTCTCATTACCCCCTATTTGTATTCACCAGACAACGTAACATTTTATTTCCAGAACTCTTATGATTAGTTCTTTTTACTAAGAGGACGATGTTGAGAATAATTTGGCAAATATATGTCAAACCTAATATTCTATTAGCCAAAAAAATAATAAATAGAGATAAATTTCTCAAGCATCCCTAAAAAAAAAGGAGTGACCCATCTTATCCACACCTGGCAAACAAATATTGATCTAGGGCGAGAGTTTTACAGGTTTAATTGAACTTATTATTTTGGGTCAAACTATGTATACATATAAAAAGTTAAATATCGGATACTACATCATACTCATTTTTAAAAACCTAGATGCGCCTATGTCTTCTCACTTGAAAAAAAAGGTTAAAAAGGAGTTAAATTAATTAAGGTTATGGATAATTTGAAGAATATTAAGAGCAAAGTACAGGAGGAAGTGGAAATTGTGATCCCTGCACAAGAAGATTCTAATCAAGTCCAAAGATGTTAAATCTACATCTCTGACGCTTTACTTTTATCTCTTTGGACATACAAAACAAAGGCCATATGTATAACAAGAAAGTGTTGCATTAGATGCAATCTCACAATCCTAAGGCCCCATTACCCGTCATTTTAGAAATTGTTGCATTAATTATGGTCTATTCTGATGAACAGTCTCAATCCACAACTCCTAATTACCTCTCCCCTCTTCCTTCCCCCCCCCCCTACCACCCCCAAAAACCCAACCCCCTCTCTTTTCGCACTTTCACCTAATTCACTAATGTGAATGACTGAAATATATCAAAGGGCAATAAAAAAAATGATTCCAACAGTCATAGACCTTTCTTTCATGTATATTCACCCCAAACAATTTTGTGATTCTATTTATCATAATCCAAAGGCTGTCCTTATCACCAATAGGTTATGATTCTAGTAAATTTTAAGACTGCGCCTTCTAGTTAAATATTTCTTACTCGCCTGTTAACTATGTAAAAGAAAATATGTCAAAATGCTTGAAAACACGAAATTTCGACTTGTTGCGGAGATGTACTATATTGAAAAGGCCTAAGCAGACCTGTACCACTTCATGGCCTAGGCTTAAGCGTAGGTTTATGTCCACTTATTATATCACGCATTCATCCTCGTGCGCGATTGGTTGTCAGTTGATAATGGTGTGATTTACAACAACAGTAACCACCCAATATAATCCCACAAGTGGGGTGTGATTTAGTACTAAATTTTACTAATTCCATCGTTGATTTAGAAAAAAAAAACAGTAGATGGTAAATATTATGCTGTAGAAATTATTACGTTAATTTTCAAAAACTACATTTACTTTTATTAAATTTTTTTGATCAGACTCAATTTAGGTTGGAAATACCAACATGGAAATAAACTAGCAACCACAGACAGATTGATGAGCGAGTACACCAATCTTTTTCGTCAGCAAAAAGAAAGAAAAAGGCGAGGTCCAGACAGCACAACTTATGATCAGAAATAGCTGCGTGACGTTAGCTTAGTGATTGGAAAATTGGTATGCACGAATCGGCCTTTTAATTTAAGTGGGCATTTCTAAGAAGAAACGCCAAAATCAGTTAGCATCTTTACGGAGGAAAGCTCCTTTTGATGAAAAATATTTCAATATAATCAAATACCGAAAAATGACTGTCCCGCGAAAAATATTTTTTCTTAAAAAATGACTTCGTCGTGCCAAATACAACAATATTTAGGAACGAGGTGTTAATAGAAATAATTCAGATTTTTACACGATAAGACTCTTAAAAAATAGTATTTATATTAATGTTACTATATATGTATTATTTCAATAGTAGGATATTTTATTACAAATGTAACATATTTAAATGAAATACTAGAATTTAATAGTAACTCATTCATTTTCTAACCGTTCCTGAAAATAAGGGATTATGTCTAAATTCTTGATATCTTATTTTCTCTCTCTCATTCATAAATAATAAGTACTATCACTTTTTTCATTTCAAAACCATAGCAGCCACTGTACCATTAATTCTCCTTCTTCTCTATCGTACCCAAAAGCTTTATAGTCACCTCTCCACCGTGAACCTACATTTCTGCACAACAATCATCTGACTGTTGGCCTTCAACAACTCTGTTATACCCCTAAAAAGAGCACTTCTTAACCAACGTTGTAGTTGTCATGATAATGAAAAATTATATATACCATCAAACTATGAAAGTTGTCACATATATACCATTAACATCTTTGTTAGATATACATAGAAAAACAAAAAAAGCAAATATACGAAATACCATCATTATACCATTTAGTATAATAATAATACACACTTTAATTGAAGCAAGATACCATCTAAGATTTTTTAATTATGTCAAACGTATAAATAATTTAAAATGTATATTATACCACATATATACCTTATATATTTCAACTAAATATGTGTATTTTATATTTTTCAGAATATAAGGAAGTTATGTTACACCATATTATAAATTATACATGATTTATATTTGTATGCATATAATTTTTCGTTGAAATAAGAATGGCTATATTGAAATATTAATATTCAAATTAGTTTTTATAAGATACGAGAACTTTAAAAAATTTAAGAATTGAAAATAATGAAATTTTGAATGAATGAACAAGATAAATTAAAAATAGAATAAGATTATATAATATACATATACTAGTTTTATATGATGTACATAATATTATACAAGGGATATATATATATATATATATTCGCTATAAAATAACATGAATATACGAAAAAAAGAATTGAAAATTTTAAAATCTATAAGTAATGTTAAATTAAGTTTTCATTGAAATAAATGAACAACATTGTATAAGTTAAATAACTATTAGTGGGGTATAACTTAAAAATCAATAATATATAGAGCACGTTGAAGTGAATGTATATTTCAATTCAAAAAGAGTAGCCATCGCTTTAATATTATAGTAATTCATGAAAGTTCAATAACTTATTTGTGGATTGGTAGGATTATGTATCATTAATTAATACGCCTATTTTAGTGAAAACTGGAAAAGCGTTTAGTTTTGGATGGAAGTCCTCATCTTTCCTTTTATTTTTGCTTAAATTTAGAAATTATTAACTAGCATCCTTATTTAAATGGGACTGAGTGATTTTTCTTCTAGGTAATATAATTATTTAGCTGCCATGTAATCTCTCTTTTTATTTTTGCTTAAATTTAGAAATTTTTAACTAGCATCCCTATTTAAATGGGACTGAGTGATTTTTCTGCTAGGTAATATAAATATTTAGTTGGCAATTGGCATGTATGTAAAATACCTATTGCTGCTAAAAGTCCTCATCTTTCCTTTTATTTTTGCTTAAATGTAGAAATTATTAACTAGCATCCCTATTTAAATGGGACTGAGTAATTTTTCTGCTAGGTAATATAATTATTTAGTTACCATGTGTGTAAAATACCTATTGCTGCTAGGTCTTTGAAAATTTTTCTTAAATATTGGCTATTTATGTTTTCTAATTTGGTTATTTGCTAGCTATTTCATTCGAACAATCTCCTCCCTTTTAGCAATACAGTACCTGAATGTTGTTCCGGTGCTATAATCTTTACATCTTTTGGAACGATAGATTACACAAAGTCGCAGACAATGAATATGATGCCAATTGCACTCGTTTTGTATTGCATCCATAAAACAATATCGTCTTCTTGTTATCAAGTTTATCAGTCGCCGGCCTTGGAGCACTTAAATTCAAGAATGATAATAACAAAGATAGTTTCATAGAGAATTACAACCTGATACACTCACACTAGAGCACTTCTCTGCAAAAGCCAAAATAACTTTTGTTGGGGCTTATCGATTCCACGGTCATTGTGGTTGGGGCTTTTGGGTGGGTTGGGGAGGGCTCAGAGTTATTTAGCTGCTCATGCCTTTCAACTTACTGCAATGTAGTTGACCTCAATATTATCTATCAAAATTGCAGAATGTTCTGGCTTTTAACAACAAAAGATGTATGTTTCCCTAACTGCCCTATGGGCCTGTGAAGAGACAGAAAAAATTTGAGATATTACCAAGTCCTAATGAAGTATCTTCTGTAACTATCCATATGAGATGTCAAGTACACCTCGCTAATAGTTGGTATTCTTTTGGCACCTCATAATCCATCTAAATCTTATCTCATTTTTTCCAGAATCACTGCCTCAATAGACGCTCCAAGAAACTATGTTCTTAGTCTTCTACTTTGAAGCTAAGATGCACCACAACGTGACCAGATAACATCTATCTGATGCGAAGGTGTCAAAGAATCAGGAGATCTTGCCTTGCAAATTCACAGTTCAGACTTTGATTCCTCGTCTTCTAATGGAGTATCACTAATGGTTTGTTGTGTTTCAGCAGAAGGTGCTGCCTGTTCTGGGGGATCAAAGTCTTCGCCCAAGATCTTTGCAGAAAAGCGTCTTGCTTCATAATCGAGTTCTGGCCACTCTGCCACTATCCTCTTGGCGCCCTACAAGATAACAAGAAAAAGTGGAGCAAATGACACAAAGGACAAAGTGCAAGAATAGATATGAGGTTGTCGATAATAAGAAGCCAATGACACATTCTAGGTGAGGCACACCTGGAGCTTGGGTTCCTTTGTCATGGGATTATTGCAGAGGTCTATTGTTTTTGCCTTGGGCTTTGTCGCATTACCACACCATGACTCGCACCAAAGCCATTCTTGTGGGAGTGAAAAAATGGGTACAGTATGCTGAGCGTAGTTTGGAAGATCCTGATATACAACAAGGATAATGGTCAGTAATCACACAATAAATAAACAAATAAATAAAGAGCAATATAATTATCTCAAACCTCAGCCTGGTCGGAATGTCTCGACCACTTATATTGAAATATAGAAGCAAAAGAAATTTGCCATGAAAGCCTAAATTTTTGCTGAAAAAACTTGGGCAGATTCCTAACTTTACACCAACATACTATGATTGGTGTAACTTGCCATTGATATTTTACTTATATTAGGTCTACTTGGTTGTCCATCTAGCTTACAATATGTCCTGAATATCACCACTGTAATCACCATGTAAGAGCACGTATAAAAACAGAAGTGTGTGAATTACTAATTTCAAGTCGTTCAACCAAAAAAAGGAATCAGGAGGAAAATAGGCATGTTGGGCCTCCGCAGGTCTAACAGGATGATACTGTCAAACTATCTCCAGTAAACTGTATAATGATTTCTATATCTTCTTAAGTTATCCAATCTGAAATGAAGCACAAATTCAAAATAAAAAGATATTTGATTACATGAGACCATATTTACTTTTATTGCATGTACTTGCAGAAAATATTAGTAGAATGCAAAGAAACCTTGCAGCCTAAGTCAAAACACTATTGGCTTGTTTCAAAAGTAAGGAACAACAAAAAATGAGATAATTTATGATGAGCCAATAGAGTAGAATGATATGATGAGTGCACATAAGAGCTTTGACTCACCTGATCCAGATTGGAAAGACTGTTTGGATCCTTGCTCAGGGTCTCATAAAACACTCGTAAATTATCTCCAGCAGCAGTCTCGCGGAATTTGAGCAAATCAACAACATATAAAGCACTGCAGGTTGCATTCATCATGGAAAGCTAGTTTATTTTTCAAAAAATACAAGTATTATTTATGCCAGTTTCATTTAATGATACCTAATATGATATGGTCTTCCTCGTAAATGTTCCTTCCAGAAGCCCTATTAAATAAATACAAAGAACATAGCGAATAGTTGAGTCAGTAAATGGACAAAAAAGTGAAAGCAGAAAGTAAAGAAATGATGAAATATTAGAACGAAATGCTAATACTTGTTTCCAAAAACGATAGCCATCCATCTCTCTGTTGTTGTCACAGAAAGGCGTGTATGCAAGGGGCCGTCCCTTCAAATCCATGTCATAAAGTTCTCCCATGTCAGTTCTGATAATTTGGTCTGCATCTACAAAGATAACCTGCAAGATAACACATAACAGAACTTCAATCGACTATAACCAGACAACTAAGAAAAACCATGATCTAGTAAGCATAATCTATTGAATTCTAAAAATAAAAAAATAAAAAAAATAAATTAAAAAAATGTAGAATACCTTCTCCAACGCCAGGGGGAAGATGACATCAAGAAATAGAATTTTATATGCCCAAATGATTCTCTGTTTCTCTTTTTGTTTGTGCAGCCATGTAGGCCATTTGTATGTAATTAATTCATAGTCGAAACCATATTCCCGAGCCATATGCGGAATTACATCCTAAAAGAACAAAATATCTCATAAGTACAACATCTAAAAGTTATACATTAAAACAAGCAGCTAGAAAGAATTAAAGGTGAAAAACACAAGTTAGAGAACCTTGAACTGAGGAGAGAGATAGTTTTTTATAAACCAGAACTTCACTGGCCGTTGAGTATTCTTCAGAACACTTAGTATCATAATTTTTAGGAAGCGTTCATATCTGCAGAGCACATCTTGCTGTTAGGTGAGGAAAAATATGCTACAAAAGAAGCATAGAAGTAGGGCGAGCTTATTCAAGTCTGACCTAAACCTTCATCTTTTTAAAAACAAAAAGATAAGTGTGACCAGAACTATATAACTACCCAAATATATTATTAGAAGAATAGACATGTAAGATCCTTATAAAAGAATAGACACATAAGATAGACATTAGAAGTAAAAAAAATATGAGAATTATTAACAATGGCAATAAGATTTTGTTTCTTTCTTCGGTTCTTTTTCTTGTTAGAAAAAAAAACATAAGAATTAGAAGAGACAAAGGGAAGGGGATGGGCCAGGGAGTGGACATCAACAACAACAACGACCCAGTAAAATCCCACTAGTGAGGTCTGATAAGGGTAGTGTGTATGCAGACCTTACCCCTACCCCGAGGAGTGGACATCATACTACACAAAGAAATTGGGGCCCACATAAGGACCATATAAATGCAGGGAAGTAAAAAAGATGAATCCAAAACAGAAAACTCACAAGTGTCCGGAAGCAACAGAGAATATGTTAATCGTCTTCCCATGACGACCACTGGTTACCTGCTTCTTGACAAGGATTAGAAATTTGTTTAGCCATCATGGTTCTCTTCCTTTAGATTACCCCATGATATGATTATTATATTTGATGAGTGAAACTTGAGGAATTACCACTGGAGTGCTTTTACTCTTCTTTGACTGGTCACCACCACCGATAAATCCAGAAGCCCATTTAAGAAAATTAGAATTCCAACTGTTTTGGTTTCCCTGCATACAAGAAAATTAGTATTCCAACGGCATAATGTTTCAGAGTCACAGATACATAATTTTTTTTTTTTTTAAACCCCTCCCAAATTAGGAGGATCTATAGTGTTTCCACACTTCCCCTCCAGCCTGACTCGAACCCAGGATCAAATGGTCGTGGGTGGAGGTGTTTTTACCAACTGAGCAAGTCTCACTTGTCTCACTTGTCAGTTACATATACATAATAAAATTTTCTGTAAAGGGAAATGTTTTACAGTATAAAAGAAAGGGAACTTATCACCTTTTTCTTCTCTTGTGAATAGCTATTGTCGTCAGCAGAAACCAAGAGTTTCTCATGTTCCTTGCCCTTTTTTTTTATCACCTCCATGTGAACAAGTTTACCACGCAAATCATCTATAGTGATCCGTTTTGACAAAGTTGTCTCCTGACCACCATCACCATCTTCCTTTAAAGCATAAAGCTCCGAGCTTCTCCCTGGAGCAAGCTGCAGGTACCAAACTCCAGGAAACGCTTTCATTTGCCAATAACCCAAATTGGCCATGACAAGTGTGTCAACCAAGTGCGGTGTACTCTTAGTGCCAAGGATCAGCTGAAGGCCTCGAGGAGGCTCATGATCCTTCTCAGAGCAGTGACCTGGTCAAATTGTTAAGAAACAAGAGAAATTAACTCATTCGCAGCAGAACCATGGCATTATTCTTCTCTAGTCAATATTTCAGGTTACTAACGCGATCACATCAAATGGAGGAGAATCAAGTACCTGTTAGGACAAGTGCTTCTAGTTCATACACTGCTTGCAGTGTCCTAGTCTCTCCTAGGTTTTCAAGCAATATATTATCTAGGTCATGGCTGCAAGTTTGTGCAAATATTAGACATGACTAGGTAGTCTGCCATATATGTCATTGGTAATTAGCTCCACAATTTTTTTAAATACTTACATGGCAACAACAGGCTCAACAAGCCAAGGCTCAGGAACATCAAGATTCATAGTCAGCGTCTTAGAAGGTGGCATATTAGCGAAAAATGCTTTGGGACCATAAATGGTGTGATCTGTACTACTAAAGTCATCCTGCAAAATTAGCAAAATGAGACAGGGAGCATGATATGTCTAAAGGGCTTAATTTTTTTTTGATAATGGTAACAAATTTTATAAATGAGTAACTATTTACAAGAGATTGTGTGAGCCACAATCAGACCCCAAAAGATCTGAGACTGTCTAAAGGGTTTAATTTATCAACAAAAAAAGAGGAATGACTGGCATACCAATGTTGGTATAACATATCTGTAGTAGCTCTTCAACGGGAGATCAACCAGTGAGCTCTGCAAGTAAAAAGATAATGCTAATTTCTTAAGCCTGAGGTTTACTGACAAAGCCTTTATTTTGAGATGTTTCATATGATTAATAAAGAGGCAATATACTATAGGACATGCAAACATTGAGGATGTTCCATATTATTAATACAGAGGCAATATACCTTAGGACATCAGATATTTTGGAGACAGAAAATGCAAATTGTACGTTAAAAGCAAAGTAAGTAGAAATTTGTACAATTTGTTTAGCCTGCTAAAAGAACAAGAGCAAGATAGTCAATATTAACTGCTTCAAAATTTAACTGCTTAAGCTTCAGTTGTTTCAAACTAGGTTTCATCTCCTATCACAAGCAAGGGGAATGTATCTGACTTCCTTTCCTTTCAAACCTCTGCTTGAAATATTTACACGGCAAAAGCTTACAATTAATAAATTGCTGAAATGGTTCCTAAATTGTTTGTCGATTTTGAATCCTATCATTCGTTCTTATCTTGCGTCAATCACATGACTATAAAACCTCGCACTGATGTTGGCTCCTTCTTCACCGGGGCCATGCATCTTTCATGTGACAAAGCCAAGGACAAGCCTGTCTTGAAACCCTAAAAGAACCATTAGGCCTGCCCACGACTCTCACTAAGTGATATCTGCAAATCACCTTTACCACTGCAGAACAAAATACAGAGGCAGTTCCACTGCCAGTCCCCAATCATGGAAAAAAATTAGTGATCATTTTCATGGTTGTCATATACTACTTAAAGAGATCAACTCACCATTGGGTTAAGTACAAGCCTCATGCTTGGCCGAATGGACTTTGACAAAAGCCGAAGAAGAGAAGACAACTTTTGACCAGATGAGCTCAAGGGATCGATGACAGCATCAATATGAATGCTGGAACTTTCATTTTCTAAAACAACAGCACTGCCACGAACACATTAATTGCTTTCAGTACAATGGAAATTCCGAAATCAAGAAAAGTCAAATCAGCAAATCTAGTTCACAGCATAAAGTTGATGGCTGATTTACATGCAGAACATTGTTGTTCGATAAAGCATCTTCTACTTATAGATATATGTTTACAACATGACTGAACTTCGAGCACATTGCACATCAAGAATGTTTTATGTGGACTCTAGCTTCATATCTTTTAACCCTTAAGCAAGAACCTTATGCAAGACAAAACAATGAGAGCCCAGTCATCTCCTTCTCAAACCCCAAAAAATGAGAGAAAACTAAAGAAACTGGTGTTACGTGACAGTTGGTGCGGCATCTTTGGTTAGCGAGACAATAGAATAGCCTAAGGCATATAGGTATCTCTTCACAGAAGTTTATCAACATATCCAAAGATATGGAGTACATCCTTTTTTTTAAATCAAGCAGAAGAGTATCTTTCTGCTTAGAGTTTCCGTTTCTTCCAGTCCCTACTTTAAATCTTTAACCAACCTCTCGCTTCCTATGATTCAAATTTCGAGAAACATATAACGTAAACCACCACAATGAAAGGCTGCTACCGAACTCATATGTCCTTGTAATCTAATGCTTTAAAAGGCAAAGCTGGGACTCATCTCACGGCTTGCCCCACTGTGAGGAAGACTAAAAGCTCTCGAGTGACCATAAAGAGCAAAAGTCTCAAATGGCTTTCTGGCTTTGGTTGTTCGCCCTATGTGCCCTGGAACATTTTATTTCTTACACTTTCTTTAAGCATTTGGAAATAACTTTCATAAAATGTTTTCTTTGTATATATAATATAATGTTGGTTGTCAAATTTATGAGGCTGTCAATGTACTTGACCAATATAACAATATCACCTACGTGTAGTTAGTTACAATGCAAATAGAGGTCAAAGTGTCGGCGAAAATGCAGTAATTTATTTAAAATTACAATGTAAACCAGTCGATGATCATAGCCATGGAGAGTGCAACTTGAGTCCAATAAAGTCTCCTAATTTAAGGTCGAATACGGACCATATTGCTTTAATTTCATCATGAATTGCCTGCAAAGTTTCTACTATTTAGTAGTGCATCTTCTCAAATTTCTAAAGTTGAATAAGGCCAAATGACTTAATATCTTTCTTTTCACGCCATCAGAGGTGCCGAATAGGGAAATACTGTGTTCTCTTTTTTATTTGTTTCTTTTTCCTTTTTTTTTTTTTTTGGGAGGGAGGGGTCTGTGTAGAGAGGTTTGGAAGTTAAGACTGATTAACTTGGATTACTCAAATCTCATGCGAATGGACACAATTAGTTCCATTCAATGTGAAGAAAATGAAATGTTAGTGCTGTTTTGAATATTTTGTTTTCCTTTCGTCCTTTTTTTTTAATGGGATAGACTATCTTGTAAGTTTACAACTTTGCCAAATATATTATCTGCTTATCCACGTTGAAGAAATATATTTTTCGGCTCATTCAATTCAGTATATTTAATGGGATTCTGTCCAAAATTTTATTTTCGTTTGAACCACAACCATCACAACATCTTTCTTCGAAAATCCTAGAATATATGATACCCACGAGTTGAACCTCTAACATACTGGCTGTGTTATTATCTATTTTTGGTCTAAGTGTATTTAACCTTTAGCGACTCAGAACTTTTATGCACATATGTTATTATGTTGAAAATAGTTTATTTTATTTTTTAAGTTTTTATTTTTTGAATTATATACGATGTTCAATGCATTTTGTTTAATTTTTCATGTCATTGTTATTTTAGAACAGCAACGTAAAAAGAGAAAAGAGAAAACATGAGAAAGAAAACTACATTGAATTGAGAGTCAAGTACATACAAGAAGACTCCTTATATAAGAGTTTTGAGTCACATGTGACAGAGAAACTTTCTCAATTCTCAATATTCCTAATTATTATGATACTATTCTAAAAATTCTTAATAACTTTTTCTGACTTTCTAAACTCCTGCCCAAACTCAAGGTGGGAGAACACATCTTGGTTTGCTTATCCTAAAAATAAGAAATACTAGGCAGACGCCTGGTCCCTTTAAAAAAATAAGAATACTTAATACTTAAATTGAAAAAATAATGTGGAAATCATCGAAATAGTAAACATCAGCCGGAATCAATGTTGTCAAAAGCGTGCTTAAGCCCTGAAGCGAGGCTTAGAACACGTTGAGCGCTTCGCCTCGCTTTGTGGGCGCTTTAGTGTCGCATCAAAGCTCTAAGACATACTTTTCCTTGCCCATGAGTGTAATCCTGAAAAGGCGACCTTAATTAATTGATACTTCACTTTATCGTGAATATTTTTTCAATTTTTTTGTCCATATATTTGTTATTCATGCTTATAATGATTAGTCTTGGACTACATGCATATTTTTACTTTTTCTCCCATTGTGCCTTTTTTCATTAAAGCTCACGCTTTATTTGCGCTTTGCATTTAAAGCCACAATGGACCTTAGAGCTTTTTTGCGTTTTTCGTCTTTGATATCACTGGCCGGAATAGTGCACAATTTTTCGAAAGGAAGTGGTGCCATAAATGTGTAGTTCTCTGTTTTTTGCGTATTTGTTTGTATACGGGATGTCCCTCATTAAAAATATTATTTACGTTATCAAAAAAAATGCTGTCATAATTCTTCCCTCGAAAAGGACTGATAATTGCAAAGCGAGAAGAAGTACTCTTTGCAACACATAGAAAAGGAATCACTCAATCACTTGAAAGAGCTAGAATAATCTCCCT
>MCJB01052563.1:18076-42978 GCA_002018475.1 Nicotiana obtusifolia | reverse complement strand
AAAAAAAAAAAAAAGACAAACCCTCGCTTTAAGAAACAAAGCCAATGGCTTTTAATAACATTGATTTGGAATTCTTTATTATTATGACATTATAACTACAAATATTTTAAATAACATTCATAATGATTCTCTTGACAACCAAGAATCTTTCAACAACTAAACAAAAAACTCATGGGGCTTAAGGCCATGCCTATCCTCTGACAAGTAAACTGACCTAGTGGCCTTGTTCTTTTAGAACATGAGTCCAATCTATGGGATTAAAGAGCTTAGCATTAACTCTTTTTATCTGACCTGTAGTCTCTTCAAGGATTACCTTTTTGCTTTCTTCTATGTATTTATCCATAGACGCTTTTGGTGTGTTCTGTTTCCTTTATATACATATCCTTATTTACATAAATTATAAGTAATAAGTGAGAGCCTAATCTATGAAAGCATTGTCAAACACATAAACAATCCCTTATAAATAACTCTTTAAGTGAAAAAGTTGATCCACATCATCAATCAAATGTGCGTTCACAAAATTATGTGTTTTGATATGTGTTACCTGTATTTTGCAGACAGAAGTTCAAAGCGAGCACCTTCAGAACTCCGATCCCTCATAGAAAGTGAAGATGAGACGGACATGACAATGTCACTGATGAATTTACTACAATGTGAAAAATCACAAATTTTTTTAGCACAATGAAGAAAAATAGTTTGGAAAACCTGAAATTGAAGAAATAACTAAAGCACCCCATTAGCTTAAATTGTTGAAAGATAGTAACTAGGTTCATAACAGAAGCAGAAAATATAATAAAGAACAGAAATTATACCAAGAAACCAAAGGTTTGTACTACTTCTGATGCTGGTAGTTGGTCAAGCACTTCGTCAAAACTTAAAAGTAAATTAAGCGGAAATACCACAATGGTTCATGATTATTCTCACCCAGTGGAATAATACCAATCCAACAGTCGATGAGAACAAATCCTTAGATAGGAAAAACCAATTGTGCTAATATGACCCAAAGGGACAAAGTCATTAAGAAGGGTAATGGAGAATAGATACATGGGTAGGTCTCTATAGAAACAGCAATATCCTGAATGTATAAATCAAACGTGTCAAACAGACCGGGCTAGCCCGGTTCCAAACCGGCCCTGACCGGTTTTAGACCGGACCGGACCGGCCCGGTAGTAAGGGGGCTGGGCACGGCAAGGCAGCGCCGGGTTGGGACGGGAACCGGCTTGTGCCGGATAGAATTTTGGTACCAGTTAACCGGACTGGTACAACCTGTTACTGTCAAGTCAATTTGGAACCGGTTAACCGGACCGGTTCAACGGCTAGTTCAAAATTTATTTATTTTTAAATAAAGTTGACCGTTGGCAACGGTCAGCTGCCATTTTGGCCGTTGCCCAACGGCTAATTTGCAAGAATAGCCCTTTTTGGGCATTTTTTTTCAAAAATAATACTTTATTATTTACTAATTTAGCCCTTTGAAAAACTATAAATAAACCCCCCCTCTTC
Organism: Nicotiana obtusifolia; assembly: GCA_002018475.1. Taxonomy (NCBI): domain Eukaryota; kingdom Viridiplantae; phylum Streptophyta; class Magnoliopsida; order Solanales; family Solanaceae; genus Nicotiana; species Nicotiana obtusifolia. The sequence goes on along the minus strand of MCJB01052563.1, from coordinate 41,478 downwards.
TTCATTTATTCACTCATCTTTCAATTCTCAATTGTCATTCTCTCATTCCTCACCTAAATTGCAATCAACTTTTGGCTCTCATTTTTTTTGGAATTTTATTTATGGTATTATTTGAAGTTTGAACTTTGAACAATTGACGTTTCTTCGTGGTAGCATCGGAGTTGCGAAATTCAATTTCAAGACTTCAAAAATCATCAAGTGTTCAATTTATTGCGGAATTCGGTGCACTCATTCCAACTCTCTCTTATTTAATATTTTATTTGCATATTTAATTTTTATTAGTTAAATTTTCACAATATGTTTTATGCTGCAAAACGAGTTTGTAATAAGGTTGCTAATCGGGGTAATCGGGGAAATAGAAAAAAAGGTACTACTTCAATTTCTAGTAGTTATTTAAATGACTTTACACATGTTTCTAAAATATCACCTGATAATAATATAGATTGTGAACAATTACAGGAAGATTACAGTATAGAAGATAATGAATTAGAAATTGAAGATGAGACACCACTTACACCTAGTAGTATTGGAGTTGGTAGAGGGTGGTGGTCGTGGAACTAGTAGTAGACTACCTGTGGCCCCAACTAGTAATCGGAGAAGGAGAAGTAAAGTTTGAAAATATTTTGACGAAATAGAGAATACTGATAGAGTTAGATGCAAAATTTGTAAAGGTGATTTTCAACATAAGATTGGAGGAAGTTTTGGGAGAACTGGGACACTTAGGTAGACATATGAGAATTACTCATCCTATAGAAACGAGCTCTGATTTAGATAAAAATCAAGGAACTCTAAACCTTTGAAGTTCATATTGATTATGAAGAACTTACTAAGGCAATGCAAAACCTTTGAAGTTCTTGATTTATATTTAATAATTCAAATTTGAATTTACTCTTTTTTCTTTAATTTAGTTGTTGTAAAACGTAAACTTTAATTTGCAAGTTTGAATTAAAAAAAGAGCTTGCAAATTATAAGTTAAATTTTTTTCCATCTTCATTGTATTATCTTAAATTCTTAATGAAATATTCAAATATAAGGCTTTTAAATCCTTTGAAGTTTTTTTTCAAAATTCCAAATATAAAGCTTTTAAAGCCTTTGAAATTTATTCAAACACTCTTTTTATAAGATTGTTTTTGTGTTTTACATTTTTACTTTATGTTAATATAAATTATGATAGTTAAACAAATTTACAAAATACAAAAAAAAAAAAAAAAGAAGCCCGGCCCCGCTCCTTAGGCCTGGAACCGTTCCGGTTCAAATTTTCACCGGCGAGGCACGGAACCAGTAAAACCGGTATTTTGAAACCGGTAACTGGATCGGTATGGAGACCGGCCGGTATCCTTTTCCACTAGCCCGGCCCGGCCCCTTGACACCCATAGTATAAATCGCCAAAGATGGCCCAGTTTCTAGAAAGCAGCAACAGGAATATGTGGTAGCATTAAAAGACAGCAATGCTGGGATAACAGACTGCAATAACTCAATAACAGTGGTTGATTGTGATGCCATCATCTAACTTCGAGGGGAACCTGCTTTTAAAGCAGATATTTGCAGAAGTTGAAGATAATATTCATCTGTTAGCTCCATAGAATAGGATCATATATAGTGTAGATATGTAACAAAAGTAGCTTATTTATGAAGGGAAGAGCAGCTTGTTTCATGGAAGGAAACAGGGGTATCAAACTCGAAAAACCACTTTTCATGCTTTGTAAAAGCAGTAAGCAGGTGTTCACAATCAGCAGCATTTGAGAAGCGAGAAGAGAACACATCGAAGAGCAAAAGAGCACAAACCTTGTTAGCATATCAGGGTCGATCTCCTCCCACTTTACTTCTTCTATGATTTCCACTATATGCTTTATTCTTTGCTTAAATTCCAGAGACTCCAAAAGTTGCAAATCATGGCTCAAGAATATTGTGTCGTCAACCAGGCCAATCACCTATCAAATAGGTCAAAGAACATAATGTAACCAAAGAATAATATAACGCTCATCAAAAACGGATTAAACAATGTCTCTTCAAAGAACCCCAGTACTCAGAAAAACATGAGGATGGGCTCTCAAAATCAAAATAGTATTGGAGGACAATAATTTCAATAAGAAATCAGCATTTCAAATTAAATGCAATTGACAGAAGTCAAACTTACTCTCCCATTTGTAATAACTGCATTGGCACCATATTCCAGGCCAACTTGTCCAAACAAAAATGTTCCCACCTGCAAACGTATTCAAAATAAAAGATAAGTGGAGAACCTACTCGGCAAGCATGTATCTCATCAATACCTTAGCCCCATAGCACCTTTCCAAAACAAAGAGTTCATATTGGCAAATCGGAGTCTCTCTGAACACTTTGACCATAGAGTTCACCAATTCAGTAGGTAATCTTGTTCTTTCATCTGAGAAACTGGGTTCTAATGATAAATGTTTGTTTCACTGGTAAACTTAAGCACTCTGATTGATAGAAGGGTTTAGCTATTGAAACAGCTCAGCCATGAAGTAGGACAAAGCAGAACTCTGCTATGTTGTCTACAAAATCACTATCAAATGTTCCAAGAATTTCACTAACCATAGCTAAGGGAAATAGGAGATACAAATGACATCCTAAGCATTTGCAACTTCTATCTCATGGAATTTGCTCCCATATATTTTGGCCAGTCCCACATATTGGACACCTGATTAAAATATAAAACTCAAGGCCTTGGATGCATTGATGAACAGACTAGCTAAAGGCAGGAACAGTCAGGTACCTTATTCAAGTCCATCCTCAACTTCTCGTCAGAAAGTACAGAAAGAGCAGACTTGAGTCCTTTCGAGGACAATCCATTTGAATTAGCCAGTTCAAAGACCTTATCCAAAAATGCCTCGCTGCTTTCAGTACCAGCAGAAGATGCATGCATATGATTATGTTCGTAAAACGAGCAAATTTGGTCCAGGAACTGCAGAACGCCTTTCTTGTGACTGCAAGTCATCATTATAAAGCAAGATAAAGAAAGAGAAGAAGTGCAGTTTAATGAAGCAATTTAGAAAAGAAACAATGCCTAAAGAAATCATGTCAAAAGAATCAGTAGAGACCTATATGATGAGGCTGTGATTTGAAAAACTTTCATGAAAAGAGAACTCGGGGAATGAGGATCTAGAATGGAGTTAAACAGCACTCCCAAGCGTCCAGTTGTTGTGCCTGCCATCTGCAGAAGAAACCAAGCACTTAAGTCCCATAACAGAAAAGTATTTATAAGCGATAAATGATGACGAATGAAATACTAATGCCACAAAATCTTTATTAAGAAAAAGAGGAGAGAAGGAGAACTACCAGATAATGTAGTCCTTCACGCAGCAATCTCATCCCTTTCTTTGAAGCCATATTGACAGCAAGAAGATGAGTCACTGGCTTCAAATCATCTATTGCTGGAAGAAATTACGGAAACACAAATCACAGACATACTCAAACATGTTCCATAAAAAATAATAGTGTTAGGCCGAGTATAGCTTACTTTCTGTAGAATGCAAGTAGCTGACATCATTAAGAAATGAGTCCTCTGCTAGAATTATAGCAGAAAGCGATATGAATCTTGGTTTGACTTTCCCTTCAGCTATAATCTAAGTCCACAAAGGGACAGCAATGTAATCAATTATTTCAAGCACTAAACACTAAAGTCAATACGACATTTAGAGAAGATAAAGAACTGTACCTGTGGGTTATAGCGCTGCACGCCACTCTCTGATAGGAACTTTTCCAGGATGTCTGTGTGAGAGTTTATGTGCCCAAAATAAACTTGTTCCTGTATTCTAGGAAGCTCATCGTTCATTGCATTCATAAGAGCGTCCTGCCAGTAGCAGTTCCAGGCATATTATATCATGCTATAGGATGATTTCATCCTCCAAGAAAAAAATTTCAATGACAGATAACAAACGCCATAGGAATGACTATTTCTACCTGATATAGTTAAACATAGCTTTGAAGTCCAGTAACAAGAAAATTAGATACAAAGTTACATGAGCTGCCAATTACGTATATCAGGTCTCCAAAGAAAAAACTCTCATTCCCTAAACCTTTTTCCAAAAGCAAATTCATATTAAAGGAAACATGTCTTTCTTAAAGCAACCAAAGCAGATGGAAAAGAGGCCAGTTCGTGAGACAATGACATTACTCAGAAAATCTGAATATAGGACAATTTAACAACCCAACATAATCAATTTCTTAGAATTATATGCCATACTTGTGCAGGATATTTTTCCTTCCCCCTTCTCAATCAACTAAACTTCAGCAAAGAGTAAAAGCGCCATATTGAGACCAATTATGTACTAGGCAAATTGGTTGCACAACTACTAGTAGAGATGCTAACTTAAAGTTAAAATCTCAGATGCCAAGCTTTTCTTTGCAATATTTTGAATCTGTGATCATAAATAGGGTAATACCTCAGTAGGGTCATGGACAAGCCCATTGAATAAGAGGCAACAATGCCTCTTAGCCAACCCTAGCTTAAATACAAACAGAGAGCTTTCCTCGGAGAGTTCTTTGAAAGTATGTTCTTTCTCCAGTTTCAGTAAAGTATCTTGAGGTGGTGTTTTGGCCTGAGGTCTACAAAAAGACACTAACTGTAAATGTTTTGGAACACAAATCAAGAAAGAGACAATCCATCAGCTCCAACAAAGAAGAATGAAAAGCCCTTGTAATGCATGTAGCTCTCATGAACAAGCAGAAACATATAACTGGATGTTTGGTAAATAGTAGACTTACAGCAGTGTTTCCACAAATGCCGCTTCAACATGGTGTACTTCAAGAGGATCGTCAGTAGCTGACTCGACTCGCAATTTGTTTACCTACATTTCTAGGTAAAAATTATTATTAACTGTGTATATTTGTAATGAACCACAACACTACCACAGTGACAGGGAAAAATATTAACTGTGTATATTTGTAATGACCCGCCATGCCACCATTTTTCAGAAGAACAAAGCATCAACAGGAAAAACAAAAAGAGCTAGCCACCAACCATTACTCTTCGAATTTACACCCCATCAGAGATACCCTAGAGATAATTGTCCTCAAATTTACACTAGCAAAGGCAGTTTTCTAGGGGAGCGATGTTGTGGGGAAAGCTCCATATACGAGAAGTATAACAAAAAGTAGAGAACATGCACAAAATATGGGTCTCTACAAAAGACAACCAATCATCTACACACAAATGAATGGTGAAAAGAAAAAATGATTAATATGACTGACTAGAATAAAACACCTATGAGGTGCGAGAAGCAGTGGAACTGATTAGGTTCACAGCTCAAAAGGACCCGAAGCTATGGCAGGTCATGTTAAAGTAAAATTTAATCACTTTGATAAGTAAATACATTTTTTTCCTTTAAAAACGAGGGCACCAGCAACGGATTTCACAGAACACTAAATATTAGATCTGGAAACACAGAGATCAGGAACATGCAGAATTACATGGCAGATTAGAAATAGTACTCCATCCGTCTCATTTTATGTGCCACTATATTGTTATTAGTCCTTCCCAAAAAGAATGGCAGATTTCTATACTTGATAACAATTTAACTTTAAACTTCCCATTTCACCCTTAATGGTATCCTTTTATAACCACAAAAATCCCATGGCATGTTTAAGATTACAAGTTCCAAAAGTTTCTTAACCCTGTGTCCATTCAAATTATGCCTCATGAATTTTGAAACAGAGGGAGTACTTGGAAACTCTAGGTAAGACAATATGGCTCCTCTCAGAGGGCAAACAATTTTTATTTTTTTTGGTCTTTTTAAACGGACTCCTTTATGAATCAAGTTTTTAACCTTCAGGCGCAGCTATCCACACACTAACATGGTAATCACACATTTGGCGTCCCTGCAAGCTAACATATTCTTTACCGGGCATTGTAAACAACTGAAAGTGTTCAAATCATACATTGTTCAAGAACTGGTAAGCTGTTGCAATTCCTTGGTTTTCCTTGATGTAGATGAAAAGACGAATAATCTGCAAAGAAACATTACAGTTTTCAGCAGTTCACGTGCATCATGAACAAAAATTGGAATTTCACTGGAAATAAAATGTTAACTTAATGACCAAAATAGGGTCAGTTACAAGAGTTCTTTTAATAAATTGTGTCCTAAAAGAAGTAACAATATCATCAAAGGCTAATGGTACGGAGTAGTTGCCTCTACAGCAACACACCATGCATGAATACTCATGAATAACAGGTTGTGGACATGAAACAGCAATAACTTTGATTCGTTTACCTATATCAAAGTAGACAGAGATGTTTAAATAAAAGTTGGAACGAGCAGAAGTAAGATAATTTGCATTTACAGTTATTACGTCACATCACTGGCTCAAGGAAAAGCAACATGGATAATCAATTTGAGTTTTCAATAATGGAAGAATTTGCCATCTCAGAAACAGGGTTAAATCCTCATAGGCAATGCTACAAGATCAGGTACACCTGAATACATGGTTATGGATCCGAATCACTTAGTATCGAACATTTCCTATTCCAACTGAAATCCTCAAATATGTGAATGAGTGTAAAAGTGTTTCTCCTGCTTGTAATAAGAAGTCTCAACATCTTGATGCATGCATTGCTATTTACCTACTAAAAAAGACAAACTAGATGCATGCATGTAATTTTATCTAAGCTAGAAGAGTAAGATCCAAATAGGGTCCAATTAAATACTTCTATAAGTGGCTAGCCGGTTGTGCTTTTAATTGCATGCTACCAATAACATAGCATGTCGTAGGATATAATAAGTTCATATGACATCTCTTTATTCTTAGATTGCTATTACTATCCACTGTTTGATTGCTATCTTTCGCTTCGGTTTTCATAATATCTTGTTGTTGTTACTCCTCATTGCAACTATTTCTTTTCATTTTTTCTTTAGCCGAGGGTCTATCGGAAACAGCCACTCTGCCCTCCCAGGGGTAGGGGTAGGGGTAGGGGTAAGGTCTGCGTACACTACCCTCCCCAGACCCCACTTGTAAGAATTCACTAGGTTTGTTGTAGTTGTCGTTGCATATGACAAGCGCCTTATAGAAGTATGTTGAAGACCTAAAAGAATTGCAATAACCAGCATATCAACTAATTTACGTTTAAAAAAAAAAAAAAAAAAAAAAAAAAAGGAGTGATGGAAAAGGCACAGAAATCATGTTTGTTTTACATGGCTATATACACTGATAAGTAATTGATCAAAATAAACATTCTCCTGGTACTTCTGCGCTATATGTAGGGCAAAATTAGGCATAGAAATCTAGTAATTGTAACCTGACTATACGTATGTTACTCTGAAAGCATTTTCTCTCCACTCTACCATACGTCATGCAAAAGAAACTAGTAATTACTTGTAAGCATTGAGTTACCCAGCTTATACCAAGAACAAAAAAATGTGTTACAAAGTACAAATCATCTTATGCAATCATTTACTATTTATTAGGAAAAGATTCTAGTAGTTACCAAACTGGAGAGGTCTTCCTGACTTGGACTATCCTTCTCCCTATAAGAAAGGGGAAGTTCACCACCACTCGACTCGATCTCCTCAATTAACTTTGCAGAGTACAATATCACACCAAATCTCATTGGAATTTGATGCTCAAACAATGAAACAATTGTGTCAATTGTCTGCACATTTTAGAAAAACTTTTAACTCACAAATCGCCTTTGATTGGGTGAAAACAACACAAAACCAATTCAAACACAAATGAGCACGAAACAATTTGTTTCAGTTCACAAGATGATAGAGCTTGCCTCAAGCCCACAAATGGAAGCGGGGTCCAAAACATAAACTGCATGGAAGAGGTTCTTCCGGATATAACGCAATTGTCCAGGGAAGACTGGCATCAAGATCTAAAGCAGAAAGATGCAAACTGTTAGAAAATGAAAAGCTAATGAAGATGATCCCGAAAAGCACAGCCCAAAGATCAGAGGAACACGGTACCTCATTCAAATTGCTCCGCCAACGTTTATACATCACATCCACCTCCAAGTTATTGAGATAATGAACATGATCTGAGCGAAAATCGACACGGAAATTACTGGACTCAGAAGGGGGCAATGCTGAAAGGAGCTTCCTCACGGTGCTAACAGGAATCTGAAATTCTCAAGCAACAGGTTACTGCATCAGCATATTGCTTAACAGAATGCTCATAAAAAAAATTAACACCCAAGACGTTTGGGATAAAAATAGAAATGGTAGAGACATAATATCGATATGGATGAATGCACAGACAAAAGACAATTGTAAAATTTTGAGGTATGAAGAAACTTCATCTCCCATGTTTAGTCTCATGTTTAAATGATCTATTTCCTAGAACTTGCAATCATAGTATATTTTATGCACAATTGATGAAAAAGTTCCAATTGACATTCTAAGTCCTGAACTTACTCTCCATGAGTAGAAGCTGAGGCAACTGTCATAATGGTCATCTTAGTAGCTAGCTTTGGTAATCAAAATAATGAGCTAAATCATAGTTAAGGTTCAAGCACTATAGACTTCATTTTTTAATGATGGAAAATATAAGTATATTGTATGCTGTATAAATACATGAAGCATTTTTACTCTCTGCAGCAAGATGTTTCTGCAGCATATCCTTGGATAACACCCCAGTAAATTAGGTAATTGTTCACCGGAAGCATCAGAAGAAAATTTCAGATAAGCAAAAAAGATGTTAAAACCCAGGGAAGTTGTATTAGACATGCTCACATGCTAGCCCAAAGAGAGTTAGTCAGCTTTCTTAAGAAGGTTCTAGAGCTTCGCACCTTCATTTTAGAGTATTGATCAGCTAATGATAACTCCTTATGGACCATATCAACCAGCCTGGAAAATAAAGTTCAGAATTAAAACAGTAAATAGGACGATCTCCACTTCTCCCAGTGAAACACCTTGGTGATGATAAGACACATCCTAAAAGTAAAATCAGTTGAAACCAATATATTGAACCACCGACAAGCAATACTCTTTATTGAAGTTATCAGTCTTAGGAATGGTATAACCAAACACTCGGAGGCCTTCATCGAAGCACATATACTAGTAAGAAAGGATGGCCATTATTAAGAGTTGATGGATATTTCACAGTGCTGCATTGAAGGCATGCAAAGTGCAGTCTGCGCAACACAACAGAAAGACATAAACTGTCTAAAAACAGTACACAGAGTGAGTTATATTGTCAGGCAATCTGATATGCCATTATCACTTCTTTCCAGCTAGTTCGAATCAAACTATGGCTGTATATTGACATTGTAGAGCGCAAAATTCCACTACCGTTGAATTCAAGTACGAGAACCACAATACACCAAAGAAATAAGAATACATTAGCGTTGAAGAAAACAGTAAAACAAAAAATCCAGTAAGCCTGAGGGAGAAGAAAAAATAAAAATGATGAATACGGAAAAGAATTGCCATCATTTCCGTTGTCAGTTTATTTTGCCTCTCAAGGGTCAAATAATGAAAAACAGCTGTGGTTAAGCATCTAGGGAAGTTGAAGCTTGTGCGAATTCAGAATTCTAGGATTAAAAAGGGGGAATACAACAACGGTAAAGGGGTGGCTGATCCATCGCTTATTACTCAATATTGCAATTTCCATTCCCTATCTCTAAATGTTCTCAATTCTAAAAAGAATGCAATATTTTGAGATAGTATTGCTGAACTGCCAGGCAACATTATGTTGCACTTGCTTGCGTTTTGTTCAAGAACTCCCACATCTTTGTTATTTTTGCAAGTATATATTCAGGTATGATAAGAACAGTTAGAGCATAAGTTCTCCAATCACATAGGATTCTGGTGAAATGTGGATATAAGTTTACAGGACATGTAAACAGTGCAATATGCAATGCTACCCATGCAATCCTTCATCTAGCCAACCAAAGTTGCATTAAATAGTGATGTCCAAAGTAACCAAGGCAAGGATTACATATGATAACCATTCTACACAAAAACACTATCAAATTACTAGCTGCAGTGTTTTAGATTCTAATCAGAATGCATTGCTATATTGACTTCCTAAGCACAACGCAGGTCTATCTGAAATTGTCCCTACAGGAATCATTTTTTCTAGAGCTTATTTTCCTATGTCTCGTGAGGGATCAACATAACAAACGAAGTCAAAAGACACAAAACCATCGGAAGGATGAGACAATATATGTTGCTCACTTCCTAAGGGCAATTTTGACAGTTTTAGTTCCAGTATTCACTTCCTTGTTTCAATAGAATCATCTCTCTGAAATTCATTTCTATTTTTCTTCATCACATATCTTGACAGTTTAACAATCGCACATATTAACAGATATTATAATAAATGAATTACATAGATGGAAAATAAATGGTGGGAGGCGGAGGAATTAGAGGAAGAAAGCCTAGCAGCAAGTGGAAGTATTACAGATAAAGGTCAATATCTTCAATATTGACTAAGGCACCATTCAAGGCCATTAACGACTTTCCAGGTGGGATCATTCGCTGATTTTCAACAATTTCCTCTTTGATAGATTCATTGAGCTGCATAAAATTAAATACACATCAAACAATCAGATTCATAATAAATGCCACATTATTTGGAGAAAAGTTTTACAGGTGGAACACCAAATATGGTTACTGCAAAATATTTTACCTTCATACGAGATATAGCAGAGACAACACTAGGGAAGTTTTGGTTAATATCTTGCATTAACTGCAAAGGATCAGCAGCATGAACTATCCTCTGCGCAGTTTGATGCCCTAAATCTGTTTATAAATATTTGGCACCACCAATGGAGTGACCATAAGGTTAGCTTAATCAAAAAGAAGCTCCCATTTCTAATAACGATAAGTACTGGCTCATAACAGTAAAGTTATCATCACCTTTTAATTCCCAGACATCAAGTGTATCAGATACTGCCGACGATAGAAGATAATCCCTGAAAGCCATGATTTCAGATGTCAACTCCGGTTTACGCTCCTACAGATATGGGAAGACGGAATCAGTTCTCCAATCTACAGCCTTGGCAAGGTGGATTGCATGCAACAGTCAGTAAAGTTTGTCGACATCGTTATCTTCACCATCCTTGGCAATATCCTTTTTCTCTTTCTTTTTTTTTTTTTTTGTTTTTTGGCGGAACAGTAGGTCCAAAATTCATCAACATGCACATGGGACTATAAAAAGTTGATAATACAAACCAGAATCCTAGAGAATATAAATCCTCTGACTTCTTGGCTAAGGTCTTCAGTGTGAGGATCTTCGAGAGTGACCCCTGCAACAATGATAAAATTAGATACTTTTTGTTAAGGAAAAGATAATGAACTAAGGACTTGGGTCATTAAAAAACTTGATATATGATACAAATAAAGCAGTAATTTTAAATGTTAGATCAATACCACTATTAAGTAATATCTGGATTTCTTCAAGAAGTAAAGTGGGTGGGTCTTATTAAACCTAAAGTTTTGCTCAACTGATAAGAGTATGTTTGAACTCCTAAAAATTCAGCTTTTCAAAAAACATTTTAACAGGATTTGGAAAACAAATACACAAAAAGCTTTTTAACATAAGTATATACACTATCAGCAGGAAAAAAAGTATAAAGAAAATTGAGTCTCCGAAATTCATACAAGTTTAGCCTTAATCTCATAAAAATAAAGGACATTTCTTTATGTTGAAGTTCTATTGAGAAAATCATGAGATCTGAAGATGCAATCTTATTATCATTGATCCAAGCAATTTCAGCTTAACCATGGAAAATGGTAATGAAAAGGCGGAAAAAATCCTGAAACAAGATAGTGTCAAGCTTCTCATCTTAGAAAAGTCAATATTATCCCATATATAGCAGTAAAACATCCTAAGCCGACAAATTACTGAGACACTGTTGGAAATTATCGCATCAATACCACTGTTTGCATCAAGTAGCACAATGCAGATGAGTGCGTAACAGGACTTACCTTTTTTCACAGTGCTGTCATCCATGGCCTTGTATTCCATGTTTTTCAGTGCTAGTTCCACACCATAACCACCCAAATTCAAGGAGTCTCTGGTACCAAGAGCTCCACAGGAACCACTTTTTGATTCACAACCAGAAGGTAACACAGGCCGAACCACATAATAGATTTTCCCCTGTGCTAGTTATTGGATAGTCAGTAATAGAATAAATTCTGAAACTATTTTTGGTTATGGTAATAGGAAAGACAGTACAAAAATAGAGATAGGGGCTATTTCCACTGCTTAATTAAGAAGCAACATAAATAGAAAGTAAAGAGGAGTATAGAGTCATGGTAGCTGACCTCTCTGGCAGCATTCGCCAAAGTACGATGAAATTGTTCAAAGCAATAGGTCCCTAGAGCACCATATAAAATAGCTACTGGACTTCCTACATTTGAATCTGGATGGACATGATCAAATTCAAAAAGCTCGGGATGAAATGTGTCGAGATATCTGCATACAAAATTATATACACGTCAGTTATTAAAGATCAGCAGAGCTCAAACGTTTTTGGGTATAAATCAACAATATCTACTTATGTTCCATAGAGAAAAAAGAAAGCCAGACAAACTTACACTTCTTTTGCGTTCTGCAGCCACACTTGCAACTCGGCAACATCAAAAAATAGTCTTCCACCAGTGTCTATCCAACAACAGTTTCCTTCATGACTTCTTGGATTCTCACCAACAAGAAGAGGATTAATCTTTTTGTTCTTTGCATTATCATTTTGCTGAAATACTCCTTCAGGAGAGCTTGAGTTGTGATCGTCGGCAAGTGGAAAAGAAGAAAGAGATTCCTCTGCCAATTGACGATACAGCACTATTCTAGGAGACGCTGATCGAAGAGTGAGAGAAAATTCAAAAATTGATGCCAAAGATTCACTTAATTGAGACCTCCCATATTTTACAATTCTCTTTAAGCAATCTTTGGCAGTACGGCAATCAGAATTTTCATCTGCAGATTGAAGCCAGAACTCAGTAAAATCCCAGTAGAGGTCCTTAGATTCCTTTGATAGCAATTCCCTGTCCATCATGAGCAGAACATCACAAAATATAAAAGGATAAGGCACGGTTTGCTCCTACTACAAGGATACCTATTAGAAGACTGTTTTGAGGACGTTTTGGCACTAGAAAGAATCTTCAGTGTGGTTTATATCTTCGTTATATCATTCCAATTTTATTAGATGTCCCCAAAGGGATATCCTTAATGTGTAAATAAATTTCCTTCATGTGACTGAAAGCACTTGAGCATACATAATATAAGTAACCATGATATTTTGACTTCTCTGCATCTCTTAATTTTGCCGTCAAATTCCTCCTTTATTTATTACTACCTGATCTTCTAGACATGCTTCTTTACGATATGTTAATTGTTGCAAGTATCCTTAGTTAAACTTACCTACAACTGCTTAGCTTTCCTTCTGCAATTTTATCACCCAAATTTGTTTACTACTTTTCTTTAAACACATGACATTCTAACATTAGATTTGGCATTACTTTCATGGACCTTGTTCAAACACTATAATGACTCAGGTTTCCCAATGGCCGAACAATGTAAATATCAAATATCTCTCATTACACACACTCGTGTGCCTACCACTCCATAAGAAAAACGAATATTACATAACTCTACTTTTCCACATACCAAACTAGACTGACAAGGAGTACCCACAAAAGCATTGAAGTAAACAGAACGCTGTCTTCTACTGAAATTTAGGAATCCTAAAGTCTAGCAAGATATATTGTGTCACCATAGTTTGTGATGATTAAACTAGTCTTGTTTATCAAGTCTAAAAAAGAATTAGAATGATATACATGCAAAGATGCGATGTAAAAATCAGTTATAATGGTGAAGAAAAACATACCCAGCTTCCAAGAGTACGGGGGTACCAGACCACTTAGCCCTGAGAGCAACTTGAACGTTCTTGGGTTTACTATTTACAGCAGAAACTGAATGCCCAGAAAGGCAAATACAGAAAGCTACTGCGATCACAACCGAAAACCCAAATCTGAAACGGGTCTCCATCCTGAATCTTGATGAAGAATACCAGGCTTTTTCGGATTCTTTAGAAGAATTAAGCCATTCAATAAAATCCAACAATCAAGATTGAAACATTTGTTGGACTGCGGATCAAGACTTTTGTGCTAAGTACAGTGTGAGAGGAGTATGTTAGGGCTCAGTGAAGTCCTACGTTGCTCAAATCTGTACCTGCGATTGGAAAGGGGCAGCTTTATAGTGCATGGACTTTCCGGATCTTGACCGAACGAAACAAGGGTAGTTTAGTCAATTCATAATATTTCCACGTTCATTTTCTGATATGGCAGGTGTTCATTGGTGAGGCGCTAAGTAAATAAATTACTTTCCCGTGGGTCGGGTAATAACCGCTTTTGACCCGATTCGTTTTTTTCAAAATTTGGATCATAAAATTATTTTTCTTGGAAATTTACGCCCCATAACTAACTCATACACTATATTTATCATAAATAAATACACTTAAAATATTATACAGTCAAATCTCTTTGTAACAGCCTCATTGTTTCGAATATTTTTTAATGTTATAGCAAATTGGTGTTATAGAAAACATATATTATAATAGAACATGAGATTGGTTCTAAAAATATTTGGCTTTTATAGAGAAGTATTATTATATAAGGATCTTATTATAGAGAGATCTGACTGTAATACGTAGCTACATTTTGAGTTTTACAGGAATTACCCACTTTCAAACTCTATCTCAATTACAACGCCTCTTTGCACCACTCCTAAAACACAAGCGCTGATTTTTTCATTACCTGCATCACCGTTGCTCTGTCACTATTGCTCCATCGTTGCCGCTAATCTGCCGGAAAAGCTTAGTCCTCTTCGGCGAACAGTCACTACTGGCCAATGTTTGGCTACAATGAAGGATCTCTTAAATCTGGCCGGATTTTCGAAGGAAAATTTAGCTTTCTAAAAGTTTCCCTACAATAGTGCGTTCTCATATTTGATTGATTTTTTTGTTTTTCTCCATATTTTATTTAATACAATATATATAGTATTTTATTTTCGGACCTTATTAGTTATTGTTATTGCTTTTCATCTATTTTCTAGTTTTTATGATGTTGTCATTATTTCTTAGTTTTTTATCGATGGTACTGATATAGTGTTTCTTTTCATCGTCTTGAGACGAGATTCTTTCGGAAACAGCCTCTCTACCCTCTCTGGTAGGGTAAGGTCTGCGTACACATTACCCTCCCATACTACACTTGTGAGATTTTACTGGATTGTTGTTGTTATTGTATATAGTATTTTGTTTGGCCAGAAGACGCCATCTCGGACAAACTTTCTTCTTTTATTTTTTGTCGAGCCACATACAATGATATAATAATATATTGTATTCTCATATCTGGCTGGAATAAATGTTAAATACATAGTAAATATATTGTATTTGTAGATCTAGCTAGATTTTAGTTCGTCTCTGGTGACGCAAAGCCTGAAAACCTCATTCTCAGATCGCCAGATTTTCAAATGATAAATATAGTGTATACATTATATTCTTGAGTCTGGCCGGACTTTTGTGTGTATGCAATGTTTAGCTTGGCCGAAAATGTCATCTCCGACGAACTTTCTTCTTTTCTTTGCCTGTATGCATTGAGGATGTAGCAGTATTTGACTTTGTTTGTCGATATTGTTGCTTTTTGATACAATATTATTGAGCTATTTGATAATTGTGTTATGATTTTCCCACATTGAATGCAATCTTCTAGCTTGTATCCAATCTCTCACGTGTTGTATTGATTGTATCCAAAATACAGCCATTATGTGCGAACAACTACATTTGATGCAGCGTTCCATCAAAAACGTATTCATTGATACAACTATTATGCGCGAACGAATAAAGTAGGTACATTTTTTCCCATCAAAACTGTATTTATTGATATAGCCTGACAACATATTGATCTAGTGATTTTTGAGTTAGGTTGTATGCCTTTGATATAGCAAAAATAATACAATAATTACGAATAGTAATTACACAAATTGTAGCTATGCGGAGTAATTAGCTATCGCACTATAGTTGTTTCTGAAAGTTCTTCCTTTTTCTTCACGTTGACTAACAGCTTGTTTGGATTGTTGTTATATGTCGTTTCATAATGTATTGCATTGTATTATATTGTGTTGTATTGTATTGTTTGATGAATACAATGCTTGGGTCGATTATATTGTTTGTCGTCGTTTCATGATGTCATGCACCAACAATATAAAGAATAAACTTGCTACATTACTGAGAAAAAAATATGATATGTGGTATAATTGTTATATTAAAAAGTATGATAAGGATAAAATATAATTATTTAATAACAAGGATGAGTAAGACGAGAGAAAAAAAAAAAGAAACAACGCCACCACACCAAATTCATCGTTCCATAAAGTGACATTTTTCGTTGTTACGCAACGATTGATTAACGACACGATACAATAAAATTTAAGCAACAATCAAAATAAACATTGTATTTAAAGTAATGATATGATAGATAACAACCATCCGAACAAGCTATAAAATATTCTCACGTAGTTAGAGAAAGTATAAAACCTCAATTAAATACTTTACCGTTTAACAAAATTCAAAAGCTAGTCTTCTTACGGTATTATCATATCACTAGTATAGCACTTGCGCTATGTGCGGATAATATAATATCATATCTTGTGATCTAACTTGTTTGACCGTATTAAATCATATTATTTTGAATTAAATTTTAATTTTTTTATCTAGTGAAACATGCAAAATATGAAAATCTTATGAAATTAAAAAAAGATTCATATGGTCACGAATAACTTTTCAGTCCCTCACTTTTCTTTAATACATAATCCACTATATTTCATACTATTTAATTTGTTATTACGATATTTTATTAGCTTGTTGCTTGACTTAGTATTTTTGTTAATTCTTTCTTTTTAATATAATGTAGATATAGATATATATTTTTCTTACTCCTAAGACTTTTTCTTGCATTTTTTTTGTATTGCACATTTTCATTTGAATTTGTCCAAAGTATAAATTAATTTTTTCTTTATTAGTTATAAATCTACCAATTTTTTTTAATAATTGATATTTTATATTATACTCCTAGAAATTAAGTTTTTCTTCTCCATTGACTTTTTATTAAAATTTTGAGTTTTAAGATTTACTTATCAAAGTCAACTATCTTTTAAAATTATGCTTTGTTGCTTGGTATTATTCCATTGCCTAATATTTTTTGTTTTTGGCTTTTATCTATTAAGATTTAAGCTACGGGATATTTTACACATGTATGAATTTTGTAATTTGATACTCCATAACGCTTTATGATTTGAAATTTTAATAAATCTTATCATTTTATACTGTATACCATTTTTCTCCTTTTATTCCTTGATTATCATTATTCCTTTATTTGTTGCTCAATATGATTATACTATCATGTGAATTGTTTATTAGTTTACCTTTAAATTTAATGTCCTTGCTTATTACCTCCTTTAATATAACATAGATAATATAAAATTCTTACTCATGAGAAAGTTGATTATTAATTTATTACTGTTTTACTTGAAATTCATTCATCATTCAATATCTTTTTATTTTTACACGTTATCTATTATGGTCTAGTTATGTTTTATTATTTGTATGAATTTTTTTATCATAATTCAAAAGATACTTTCTCGTCTCAAATTCAAATAAAATTTATCTTTATAATTTTCTAATATTTTTTTTTATTTGTCTTGAGAGTAAGTTTATTTATTCGTTACTTGAAACTCTTTCATTGATCGTTATTATTTAATTTTGATTTTATTAATATTTAGTTATGTGGTATTATCTATTGTATTTTTTTTTTATCATAATTAGAAAATCACTTTCTCATCTCAAATTTAAAATAAGTCTTATTATTCTATATTTTTTTATTTTTTCTCGATACGTCATTTGGCTTTATATCAAGCTTGATTATTATCCTTTTAATATAATTTAGAGAATTTTTAATATATTATCTTCATAGTAAACTTGACTACCACTTGACTTCGCTTTCAAGTTTGCCTAATTCTTCAATTGCCTAAATTTATCATAATATATTGAGTATTATTTACTTACTTTCTTTTATTTCTTAAGTTTAGTATTTTATCTATAATGTATAACTGACATAATTTTATAGTTAATACTAATTTTGATTTTTTTCCTTCGTCCAAAATATAAATTATTTTATTATTTCATATAAAATGTATCATTATTTTCAATATTTATTTTTTACATTATATGCAATAAGCAATTAGACATTTCTTCTATTTTATTTTCAATAAGGTTTTGATTTTTATATTTCTATATTGCTTGTGATTGTATTATTATTATATAATATTTTATTTGGGGTAAATTGATAATGATCTGCAAAACCAATACAAACAGGGGGAGAGAAGAATTTGTTTTATTTTTTAAATTAATTTAAATATTTTTGTCTCTCAATTCAAATTTACAAAGCTTTATCTGAATTCAAATATTTTTTTTAATCAATTCAAATATATACAAAGATATTATATAATAAGAATATATTCTAGCTTTCAATTTCAAATACACTATTAACATTACAAATTATCTATACAAATCTAATATAGATTTATATCAAATATTTTCATAAAATCTAGTTAAATTTTACCTTTAAAGTGTGAAGTAGCACTTTCTGTGTATGACACTTGATTTGACCTCATGTTTCACTATTATTCTTTTATTATAATAAGTGAAGTTATATTATGTGTTGGCAACTTATCAATTTAAAATAGAACAAGTTTCAGAATAAAATTTTAATATATAAAGATAATTATTTTTGTAAAAAAAGAAGAAGTTAAGTATGTTTAAATACAAATTCAAAAAGAGTAAGGGAAAATGCATAAGTACCCTCTAACCTATAGCCAGATTTCCAACTACACGCTTTATCTTTGCTGGAGTTTTATTACCCTCCTAAATTATTTTAAAGTAAAATTATTTACACCCTTAAAACTTACGTGGTAGAGTATGTGTATTTCACTCTCCTTGGGAACGTGAGAAGCAAGAAAAAATAATTTTCAGATTTTTCTTTTGCTTTTTTACCATTTTTAATTATATGTATAATTTCTTACTTTTTTCCTTTTTTTTTTTACTTTTTTTTGTTTCTTTCTCTAAATCCGGCAGATATTCAATCGCCGGCGATTTTGTCTAACCATTCTTTTTTCATTTATTATGTTTTTCTTCTTCCTCTTTCTATCCTTTTCGCACACGAATTATTTTTTGTGTGGGAAACGGAGCTTCAAACGGAATAGAACCAATCGACCATAACCTCGACGGCTATCTTGAACCAAGCCTTAAACGAAAATTATACTGACTCGACCAGATTTGGAGAACTGTTTCGGGTGTAAAAGGGGTCGCTTCGATGGAGGTTTGTGGCTGGTTTTGAAGGTTTTCAAGTGGTGTAAATGGGAGCTTTTAATGGCAGTTTGGACTGGTTTTCAACTGGTTCTCATAGTTGATTTTGCTGTTTTCTGCTGGAAAATAAAACTGTTTTTGCTAGATTTTAGAGCTTTATATTGGCTGGTTTCAATGGAGTTTTAGGGGGTGATTTTGGGTGGAAGAAGACAGCTGTTGGAGTAAAAGAATTTTTTTAAAAATAAAATTTGATGTATCAAGCGAGTGTCGTTCACTGTCCAACAGAAATTTGATTGTGGTACTTTAAAGGTGAATTTATTGACTTTAAAGTAGTTCGGAAGAGTAATAAAAATCGCGTAAAGATAGAGTGTGTAGTTGAAAATCCGACGGTAGGTCGGGTACTTATCCATTTTTCCAACTAATAGTGGGTGGTCGCAAAGAGTAAAAAATAGTTAAGTATATTTTATTTTCGTGCTTGGGTATATTGTACTTGCTGTTGTACTATGCGTCAAGTATTATATTTCAGTGAGAAAAGTGAAACTCTTTCAAATGTTTGTTTCCACTGAGTTCTGCCAGTAGTGCATAGTATAAAAATGGGGGCCCAGTGAACTTTCATCGTACACATAATGCTCACACAGTGGGTCCAGCCATTTACACATGCATCTTTCGAGACGTGGGACCCTTATATATTCTTAAAAACTGCATCTGTCTCACTTATCCTTGCAAAATATAAAAGGTTCATCTAAATCTAATTTAAAAAATATATATATAACTATAGTGTTATAAGAAAAATCAAATTACGGTGGATGTCTATCTTTCTCCATGATCTTACTCTAAAATGCTTAATGACATATTTTTTTATTTTTCATGCCTATATAAAGGCATTGTAATAAATGAAAAGAACACACAATTTGTCACACCTCCTTTTCGTATACCCCCGAGGAGTATATAAAGGAGTTTTTCCAATTAAAGTAACATTATTCGAAATGGGATTATTTATTTAATTTCTTCAGAGTCGCCACTTGGAATATTTTAATTGGTGTCCCAAGTCACCAGTTTATTTTTTAATCCCAAATCGAGGAAAATTTTGACTTTCTTTGTGAAGTCTGCGAACCAGAAATTCTAAGTAAGGAATTCTGTTAACCCGAGGGAAGGTGTTAGGTATCCTCAGATTCCGTGGTTCTAGCACGGTCGCTCAAACATTATAATCGGCTTATTATCTAATTTTAATACATGTTTATAGCCTATGGTATATTTTACCCTTAACCGCTTTTGTATAATTGTTAGAGAATTGTAGCATTAGTTAAAATATGTCACGAACCACGTCACATAAATGCACCCATAATCCGTAACACATTTTAATTTAACATTGAGATTTGGATTTGGGTCACATAAATGTGCACCCAAGTTTAGGAAATTGAGTTATTAGAATAACGCGCCTAAAGTAACTACGTGTCATTAACTTTTCGAGGACCATGAAATTCACTGAATAGCACACCTCGATTTTCTAAGGGTTTTAGTATTTATTAACGAGGGCCATGCATTTTGAAATTTTATTCGACGCGGCGCACCTCAAATTATTTGAAAACTTTTATTATTTGAATTTATTAAAATCGAGTCACCTAAAAGGTACCCTCGAAATTGGCATTGTTACTATGTCACGGGAACCGTACCCATAGTCATAATATTTTTAATCGCGCCTAAAGCAAGCTACGAAATTTTAAAGCGTTTAGGACTTAATTATTTTTTTTAATCTTGTATTTAGCTATTAAGAGGGCCATGAGTGACCATTGCTAATTACATGGCTCACCTCTATTAATCTAAAGAAATTTTAATAGTACGTGCTATTGTCAGCAGTAGGTCCATTTGATTTCCGGTGAACAGTAAGTTCACTATGGGATCCAAATATTGTTAATTCCAGGCCCTAGACAGACCACTCAGCATAAGTTCAATTATGAATATAGCCACTAATTCCATAACGACAGCCATACTCTGAATTTTAATACAAATTTCAGAAAATAGCCATATTTAGAATTTTAACACTAATTCCAGAAAATAGCCATACCTTGAATTTGTAACTCTAATTCCAAAAAAACAACCGTGTTTTAAAATTTTAGCACTATTTCCAGAAAAACAACCACGCTTTAAATTTCAACACTAATTCCAGAAAATAGCCATACTTTGAATTTACAAATTGTCTCTGTATTCCACACAATCAAATACAATTACCATAAGTAATCAACCATCTTCACTCTTATATTCATAAAATAGACCAAATAAATTACAACTTACACCATAGTGTTTACAAATGCCTCTTAATTAAAATACATTCTTATCCTAAATTAACAGAATAATCTGAACATGAACAATCAACCTTAGCTTAAACATGATGATTTCGGCAGTGAATTCAAATGCTTCTGGAAATACACTTGCTTTGCCTTGGAGTTTTGGCAAACTTGGTCATATTTAGGAAAATAATGCTACATACTCAATCATAGCAGTCATTCTTCACCATTGATCACTATGAAAATTACTTAAAAAATAAGTAGAATACTTCATATGCACTTAGATGGGATTCTATGTTTAATCAAATCATAACAAAACCAAATCTATAACAAAGAGCTATTGAACTCAACAAAGAAAGGCACATGATTTCACAATCGAGTTTTAATCCATTTTAGAATAACATAGCCAATAATGAAAGCAGTTGATTCACATAGGTTTAACTAGCAGAAGACTTCAACAACATCGGATCACTTTATAAATAAAACACTGTTTCATCAAAAGAAAAGCATAAATACAGGGATATTTGAACCTGCCTGTTTAAAACAAGCAAATACCAGCAAACGACCTAGTAAACTAGCAGCAGTATTGAAAGAAGCCCAGCAATGCAGTCAGTCAATCAGCAGCAACAACATTCAATCTCAACGATGACCTTAATGAAAATTCCCTTTGAACTTAGGATACTCTTTCTAAATCTCCAACAAATATGCAGCAATAGAGATAAATTCAAAAGTAATTTTTCTGTGTGAAAACAGGGAATGAAAGCGTGTGTCTATATCTGTGAGTGATGCTCTCTGAGTGATAAAAAACTGAATCCCCCCTATACTCTTCTCTACCCCCCCCTGTATATGCAAAATCAGAGAATAATTTCTAAAACCGTTTGTTATGCAGAATCCCCCATAATATCTTTCCCTCCCCCATCTGTTTTTGTGTACATGTGATCAAAAGCATTTTTCTAACAGATTTCTGTTACTTCTTTTCAAATTGTCTCTTTTAACCCAAATGTTTCCTAATTTACTTATTTATTTTACAATTAAGGACCTCCTAGAAACTTATGTTTGTTATTAATAGATTACCCAAATTAACCCCTTAAGTGATTTTACTTTGTTAAACCCTTACGAGTCGAGTCGACCCGACCCCAAACAAAGCCCAAACCAATTCCGACCCAGTTCCCTTTTTTGGTCTTTTCAGTAGACATATGATTTTTTAGAAACCCAAATTTCATCCATAGCCTTTTCAAAGAGTCTTAACAACTCGGACCATTTTAAACCAAAAACAATGAAATAACAAAGAACCAGAAACGGGCAGATTTTGACCCAAAAATCAAAATAAAAAATTGGAAAAGTAGTGAATGGGGTAGAAGATGAGCAACAGTAAAAACAAATAATTAAACAGAAAAGAAAAAAGAAAAAAAGAAAGGGAAAGAAAATACCTTGGACCAAACATCTTTAAAAAATTGATTTTTAAGCCAAAATTGACCTTAACAGTGTGTTCTTGTTGAGAACACACGGTTAAAGTCTATTTTGACTTTGATTCAAAAAAAATCTTCGATTTAGAAGTTTTGAACTTTTAGGGTTTCTGTTTTTCGATTTAAAATCGAAGGGATTTCAGTGGGTTCTGGTTGAAACGGAGTAAGGATTTGAGGTGAAGGGACGATAATGGTTATTGGGTGTGATTTTAGGTCGATTTGGGGGTGGATTAGGGTGAGGATGGCTAGGGTTTCAGAAGGGTTTGGAGGCGGCTAGGGTTTCATTTCAGAGAGGGGTCGTTTGGAAGATGAAAATGAGGGTTGGGG
>MCJB01052562.1:8853-23012 GCA_002018475.1 Nicotiana obtusifolia | reverse complement strand
CCTATCTCTCGCTATGCCATCTCCTGAGCGTAGGTAGCCTGTTAGATAAGAAACACAAAGCACGATTTAGATTTCATATGTTCTTATAACTTTGCTCTATAGCACGATCTATTCATTGAAAGAAACGTAACCATTCCTAAATGCCTCATAGCCTCCTGATTATAAGTGTGGTGCACAACACACCCATAAGCAAGACTCTACTAGACATGGCTTGTGGACTCCCTGGGATTCGACCTACTCTGATACCAAGTTTGTCACGCCCCAAACTAGGGGAGGCACGACTGGTACTCGATACTATATTCGATCGAGTTAGCCACTAAACATACTAGCTAACTAAACTGAGGGCCCAACAGATCGGGCAGCACAACATCTGAAATACTAAGCCTGGACCATTAAGGTCATAACCTGAATAACAATAAGCCATATAACCAAAGGTAGACGAGCCAAAATAATAAAGTACTAGCTGGCCGACGAGGCCGCGATTGGAGACATACATGCCTACACACATATATATATATACATGCCAAGCCTATGGGCTGGAAACTGAAAGCTACAAAAAGAAACCCAGAATACTGTGTCCACAATAGCCTCTAATAGTGTCACAAGCACTGTCGAGACAAAGCCCCGACTATACCCAAACTGTATAACAAAAGTAACCATTCTATGAAAGCTCCAGGAAGAGGTGGAGGTTACCAACTCACAGCTGAACTCAAAATCCTAGCGGAGGGTCGATCAAAGTACCTATCTAGACCTGCACGCACGAAACAAAAATGCAGTGTCCCCAGGCAACGGGACATCAGTACGAATAAAAATGTACTGGTATGTAAGGCAGACAGTAGAGTCATACATAGCTGCTGTAAAAAAAAGTAATAGAGATACCACCTGACACTGAAACTCTGATAGCCTCCATGGCCGACATCCGACTTCATAGTAATCAAATATGCATGGTATGTTCGTGTAATCGTATGTCGTGAATACATATATATTGATGCAAATGCATGACATACCCAACCAAATTCTGGCAATGGCGATCTCTTCCGGTAGCTAGCCGGTATCATATTGCCAACCTGTGGCCATCTGTACAATACATATAGATTTTCGGGCAAATAGGCCCCTTACCTCCGATTATAGCTCGAAGTCCATGCATAATATGCCATGTATGGAAGAAGGACTGATCGCAAATACTAAATGCCTTTATTCTTTTTTTTTTGTCACACAACCCAAAGATGAATAAGAATTCATATATATAGACATATAGTAAAGAAAGCCGACAAAATGACATATATAGATGTCGAATACCCTATTTAACCAAATGAGTGGAATATCAGCCTAATAGCATCATGAAAATACTCCAGCTACAATCCCAATGCCTTTCACAGAAGGTTTTTCTAACAATAAAATAGTAAAATACCACATTTGACGTCTTAGGAATTTCCCAGAATTGGTGCTAAAAGGAAGGACGGAGCTTAACCTTAACATACCTTTCCAACGAACGTCTGAATGCCTGTAGTTCCTTCACAGAAGTTGTTCCTTACGTCCTAAGCTTCGCAAACACTATATATATGCAGCTTATACGCACATATAAACAGTTTATAATTGAGTTTAAATCGGCAGATTTTCCATGTAACCCTAACTTGACGAAACGTCCGTAGAACTTTGTAAAAACGATCATAAAAGAGTCCCAAGATGATTACCTTGGAAAAGCAAGTATAAAACCTGAAGAACCAACAAGGATTTCAAATTCCTATCTTCCAAGAATAGTTCCAAACATAGCTAATAGAAGGGGGAAACGATTGCAAAGCGTAGAGATTGCGTTTCTAGGCACGGGGGCAAATTTTAACGGTAGAAATCGTTAAAGACGCACCTTAATCACTCAAGAACACCATGGAGCCTTCTCTTCAGCTTTATTACTGTTTTAGAATGAAACTGAAATGATTTTGGGTCTGAAAAGTCGAATTTGCCGACTTATAATACTTGCTTGACCCGACCCGGTTCGCGACCCGGTTTCAGCCTGAATAGTCTGCAGTAAAACGGTCATAACTTTTTACTTCGATGTCGGTTTGATGTGAGGTTTTTTTTGGTTGCAAACTAGACGCGTGGACTTTCATTCGGTAGGTTGTGGGTCCCATAAATCTTTATACATTGGGAGAAATGGTCTGATACATTTGACCCAAAGTTTAGAAAATTTATTAGAGAAATTTACAATAACTTTCGCCGACCCTTATTTCGCTACTTGCTTGACTCCAGAACTTACCATGGGGTCTCACACCTTCCTATACAAAAAATAAGTGTTCTAACTCTTTTAATAAAGATGGGTAAAGATGGAAAGATTCTACTTCCACTGGCAAATGTTTCAAGTGTGGAAAGCCAGGCCACATCGCCAAGTTTTGCAAAGTCTCTCAGAAGATCAAGAGCCTACAACCTGACGAACCCACTCTAAACAAAATAGAGAAACTGCTTGTTGAATTAAGTAAATCTTCGGATATTACAGATAATGAAATGTCCGATGATGAGCAATTTAATAACATATTAGAAGATGATTTAGATTCAACTTCTACATCTTCAGAAGGGTCTGACCAGGACGACCTCTCTCAGATCAATGTTCTCACAAAAGAACAAGATCTTCAAGACCTTGAGCTAAAAAGGGATTATTTAGGAAAACTTAAGACAGTCCTTAATAAGCCTTCAACATCCTTGTCTTCAACCTTTCAAAATCATCCCCAGGTAGCCAATACCTACAACATTATTGATATTCTAAAGAGATTTACCTCTGATAGTCCTAAGGTAGCAAAAGTGACCATTTTAGACCTTCAATCTGAGATAGCACACCTAAAGGAAAAATTTAGGGAATAAAAGCTAGACAAGAGCTAGACAGACTTGTCCTCCAACAATTATCTAATGAGCCACAAAAGCTCAAATAGGCTGTACAGGTCGTCGCAAACTCTGACCAAGACGATGATGAAACAGAATCCTTCTTAGAACATCTTTCCTCTATTAGGATTCAGAAGTACCACGTTAGGGTAACTCTCATCGTCGGCGAGTCTTTTGTTTGGACTGGCATAACTTATTCGACACTGGTGCGGACAGAAGCTGTATCCAAGAAGGTGTCATTCCTACTAAGTTTTTCGTAAAAACCAAAGAACGCCTAAGGGGCCAGTGGTGAAAAACTTAAAATCACTTACAAACTTCCTTCTATAAAGGTCACAACCTCTCCAGAAGAACCAGACTGGTCCATCCAGACTCTATTTCTTTTAGCGAAAGACCTTTCAATGCAGTAATCCTAGGTATTCCTTTCATTCAACTTTGCAAACCATACTTAGTTACGAACAAAGGCATTCATATGGATTATCTCACAAGCAACATTCTACTTCCTTTCCATAAGCCTCCAACTTATGAAATCATTCATTCTTTACAAAATAAAGAAAAGCAAATTATGTTTTTAAAAGAAGAAGTAGCTTTTCAAAGAATACAGAAACAATTGACTGACTCTGTATTATCTTCTAAAATTAAAAGTTTAGAAGCTAGAATTCAACAGGAGCTTTGTTCCGATCTGCCTATGACATTTTGGAAACGAAAAAGGCACATTGTTGGGCTTTCTTACGAGCCTCACTTTGATGAGAAAAATATCCCAACCAAAGCTCGACCCATCCAAATGAATCACGAGCTTACAATGCATTGTCAAAAAGAGATCAACAATCTCTTAGACAAAAAGATTATTTCTCCTTCGAAATCTCCCTGGAGTTGTGCGGCATTTTATGTCAACAAAAACTCCGAAATCAAGCGCGGAGTCCCTCGCTTTGTTATCAACTACAAATCTCGTAACCCATCACTTAGATGGATTAGGTACCCCATTCCTAATAAGAAGGACTTATTACAGAGAGTCCATGCTGCCACTATTTTCTCTAAATTCGATTTAAAAAACGCTCCTTCTGAATTTTAGAACATAATGAATGATATCTTTAATCTATATTCCAGTTTTATTATAACTTATATAGACGATGTCTTAGTTTTCTCAACAAACATCGACCAACATTTCAAACATCTAGGCATTTTCTTTAACACTATTAAAGAAAATGGATTAGCTTTGTCTAGAACTAAGTATAGCTTATTCCAGACAAACATCAGGTTCCTTGATCATAACATCCAACAAGGGACTATTACTCCTATCTAGTGATCCCTCCAGTTTGCTAATAAATTCCCAGATCAAGTTCTGGACAAGACAAAACTTCAAATATTTCTTGGTTGTGTCAACTATATTTACAATTTTATTCCGGGATTAAGCATTCTGCTTAACCCCCTCCGCGACAGATTGAAAAAGCCACCAGTTCCTTAGACGGATGCCCAAACCAATGATGTCAAACAACTTATGTTGAAAGTCAAGAGTCTCCCTTTCCTGAGTCTCCCCGATCCATCTGCTTTTAAAATAGTAGAAACAGATACATCAGATTCAGGGTACGGTGGAATTTTGAAACAACTTAGTAATAATAAAGAAAGTATCATTGCTTATACTTCTAAACGTTGGAATAATTCTCAACAGAATTATCCTACAATTAAGAAAGAATTTTTGGCTATTGTTTTGTGCATGTCAAAATTTCAATTAGATTTATTAACCCAAAAGCTTTTGCTTCGCATTGACTGTAAAGCAGCTAAATCTGTTCTATAGAAGGATGTGCAAAATATTGCTTCTAAACATATTTTCGCCAAATGGCAAGCTATTTTATCAAATTTTTGATTTTGACATTGAATACATAAAGGAAAGGTCAAATTCCATACCCGATTTTCTAACCCGAGAATTTGTACAAGGCAGATAAAATGCCAAAAAAGCCAAAACCCCCGAGGTTAGCTCTGCCGCCCCCGGAGGAGAAGCCACAGGCTGTCACATAATAGCCAAAAGACAAAGCAGTTCCAACATTTGTTTCAAAACAACAATCAACAACAGCAGTTGCCAAACAAGCCCTGACTCCTTCAAACTCGGCATCAACTTCAGCTGTGGCTGCCAAAAGCACAGCAACCAACCCAGTGGTGGCAAAGGGCCCCACTAAAAATCAAGTGGCGATAAAAAGTCCATTACAACGTTAATACAGTGGTGGCGAAAAACCCTACACAATGCACAGTGCCTTCTGCACCCAAACATGCACTTTCTTCATCCGTGTCTCAACCAATTTTTTCAGCAGGTCCTTACTATGAGAAACCTCAATATATCAAGAACGAGATGACTTATTCACTCGTTCAAATCGAGCCATGTCTTTGGATTTTCAATCCTACAGAAGTAGCAAAGAAAATGCTCGACCCCATTGCCAATTTCCTTCAGAAAACTCCCGCCCATACTCAGAAGTTTTATGAATTTATCTTAGCAGACACTCAATCATGTCTGTTCAAACCCTTTTTGGACAAAACCCAAAAATATGTCACGCATACCATGGTATGGATCAACAAAATAATCTCGCCAAGGGGATGGGGGGATCACCCAACGAAAGTCAGAAAACTTTTCCAGCCTTTTCACCCACAAATTTTTAGCTATTATGATTACAGGGATGCATAACGCATTCACATTCCAAAATCATGTCAACAAACATTCCTATTTTATTCTTTGGGGCAAACAACTTCCAGCAGATTTCCCCAGTGGTTTGTGCACCAATGGTGGCTTGTGTATGGTCATTCATCAAATATTTTTCCATCACCGGTGAAAGACGGTTATGAATATTTTTGCTCCAGATTTCATGGTGACCAACATATCT
This sequence comes from Nicotiana obtusifolia, assembly GCA_002018475.1. Classification (NCBI taxonomy): domain Eukaryota; kingdom Viridiplantae; phylum Streptophyta; class Magnoliopsida; order Solanales; family Solanaceae; genus Nicotiana; species Nicotiana obtusifolia. Next base: position 17,274 of record MCJB01052562.1, on the reverse strand, counting down.
CCAATTTAATCCAATTTTCCCATAGATTCCATATACCTTGGATCTATAAGCAGAAATTTGCCTTCCACAAAAAGAACACAGGGGCATGGTTTGGTTGGCCCTTCAAGGATATTGCAAATGGTACAAAACATGGAGAGATGCCACCGACACATATGTACCTGCAGTTGAAAAGTGGTTTGCCAAAAACCCCAAGTATCTATCACCAACAGATATTTCTAAATCCTTATTTTTGCAGCAAAGGTCCTTAGTTACAGCACGACTTACAAGATCGACCAACAAGGAAGAATATATCCAGGAGATGGAAGAAATTATCAGGAAACTGAAGGGTAATGATGTACCCGACCAACAATCATCTGCATCATCTGAAACACAATCAGAAGAAGAAGATAACCCTGACTATGACCCAGAATGAGTCAAAATCAGGACTAATTTGTCACTGACATCAGAAATAACGCCAGCAAAAATTTTCTGGAAAGTTACTATAGCAATGTTATTGTAGATAACTGTGCACTTATCACTGTAGATTACTGTGCACTTATCACTGTAGCAAATTACTGTACACTTTCATTGTAGCATGGTTTGTAATTGTATAAATAGACCCCCTCACTCACCTCAGAAGGCATTTAATCCTTCTTCCAAATTTCGGATACATCTCTCTACATATTTCTCTTTCTAAAACCTCATAACACTTAAGAGGTTTATACCCTGTAAGCTTTTAAGTTTCAATTTTTTTAATATCTGTATTTTAATTTCTTATTATCAATAATACTTTTGGACGGCTCTGTCGCTAGATAGTATGTTTTAATCTTGCTTTAGTATACTTGCATTCGATCGGCTATACCACATACTTTATTTAGCATACGCTTGCATATGGTCGGTTTTGCCGTCTGAGTTTTGTTTTATTACTTGCTTCCTGTTCCTTATATTTCTCGAACTTCTCAGTCCCCTCTACCCCCTCGGGGACTAGCTTCCGCCCCTCTGGTATCAGAGCCAATAGGGAAGTAAGAATGTGATTCTTATTTTTAACATACTGTTATGCGGTACAGCCAGATCTAGTTTGAAACTCATGGATCTATTTATTACTTGCTTCCTGTTCCTTACATTCCTCGAATTTCATAGTTCCCTCTACCCCTTCGGGAACTAGTTTCAGCCCCTTCCGCCCCTCTAGTATCAGAGCCAGTGGGGGATATATATATATATATATAGTTTCCCCCCGTCAAGTAGTTTTGTGGGTCATACAAACTTGTTTTTAGTTTTATAATCTCATCTGTTTTTTACACATGAAAATTTTGCTTCTACACATAAGAGATCTATCTTTACACATAAGAATTTAAAAAAAATACTTTTTTTAATTTCAACATTGTAAACAACCATGAAGGCTCATTTCCTCCATTAAGTAATACTCCATCCGTTTCAAATACTAGTCTTTTTATTTAGTCAATTTTAAAATATCGACTCATTTATATATTAAAAAATGTGTTCTAAATGTTTCATTTACTTTGAAGTATTTACAATCATATAAATGTTATGTTATGTGTAAGATCACAAGTTTTAAAAGTGCTTATTATTTTTTAAATATTATTTTGAGCAAACTACGTCATATAAATTAGAATAGATAAAACTTTCCATGACAAATACAATAACTTAATAATATTTTGTTTATCGTATTAAGGTGGTTTGTTTGGTTGCATAATAAAAAATAATCACAATATAAAATTTTTATGACTAGGCCAATATTTGATCGAAGAAGGGTCAAATATATCCATATACTCGAAAATAATTTAAAATACCCTTTGTTATACTATTTGACAATGTGGTCCCTACCGCTATACAATGATTCACAAATACCCCTCAATTCGATGGATTGCTAACTAACTTCACTAAATTAAAATGGCCCAGTCACTTTTTTACCCAATTCATTTTGCTATTAACTTGTACCCGACCCAACACCCCAACACCCAGAAACAACCTAAAAGTAAAAAAGAGAAAAAACCATTTCCCCTCTCCCTAGGTTTAAACTGTCACATTTTCAAATAAGCTTTTCATACAATACTGTACAAACATGGAAAAATTATTTTTAATATTGTGAAAAGCTTAAATGATAGGATTGTTACGTTTCGTGAATGAGTGTGAATGGGAAATGAAAGAGGCACATTTTGAATTGCACCTCTTCATCTCACCATTTCCTTGTCTATAAATTTAGAGGCTTAGCCTCATTTTTCATAGATGGAAAATCTGAAAACTTGTCCCCTCTTTTCTATTTTTGCATTATTTTTTCAAATAAACATTAATGCCAAGTGTGATTTGCTCTGTTTGTTGAGTTCGTTGAAGTTCTGTGATTTGTAGTGTCGCTATCACAAAATAGTTATTCCGTTCTATCTTAGGAGGAATTAATCCAAAACCTTGGGTAACAGTGAGAGATTAAATTCCTTAAGAACACACGAGTAACTTGCAGGCTCGAAATTATTTTATGTTTTGTTTTATTAAATTAATTTCTTTACTTCTCTAGTTTTCTGGTTTTGAACACAATTTTACTATCAATCTTAGGGAACTTAAGAAAAATTATTGTCGAATGGCTAGAGGAAGATGCTTTTGGTTAAGCCCAATGAAGTCACAATTCTTTCATTCAGTTTTAGAGAAGGAATCTCTCTAGAAATGTATGTTGAAGAAAGGGAAAAAAAATAGAATTGTCTTAACGTTGATCATGGTGTTGAAATTGGAGTCACTGGTAGTGACTTAAGTGTGGCCACACGTTGCCGTGGCTATGCATTTCTTTGATGTTCAAAACCATCCACTATTTTTTATTGCAATTTAAATTTATTTGGAAATGAATCTTCAAAGTTACGGGAATTATTTGAAGCTCCCGTAATAAATTGCAGGTCATCTATAACCGAAGTTACTGGAGCATGGAACACTGAAAGGCATTACACAAAAATCAAATGAGAGTGAGGAATTAAATCCTCTTGTCATTTTTTTCAAGACACTAACTGTGGTCATGCCGGGGAAGGAAAATCACATTCCTTTCTTATAATCTCTTATTTGGTCTTTTCTTATTAATTTGCAGGTCCACGCAAATGCCGTTGTTTTCAAGCGCAGAGGTTGCTATGAGATTCTGTCAATGAGACAACTTTGGACCAAAGGATTCACTTTTGTATATGTCATATTTGGATCAATGAGGATCGTGTTGGATCTCTGCATATGATTAAAGAATAATTTTATTATTTCGTTTACCAAAATCAGTTTGCTGGTATATAAATGAAAAATTTACGCCCCATAAATAACTTATACGTTATATTTATCACACATAAGTACATTTTGAAAAAATTACCAATCATAACCACTATTTGTTTATAGAAAAATCACCCACATATTTCATTAGACTTTTTCTTCTCTCTCCCTACGCCAATAATGCTAAGGCTCACGATCCATAGCATTTTTGGAGGTCCAAAATCATGTCGTGTCTCCCACTCCCTTGCTCAAACAAATCTTTATCCTCTATGACGAACGGCTATCATTGGCCATTTAGGATTGGAGGCCTAAAATTTTTCCATGCTCCCTCTCCCTTGCTCTGGCAAAGCTTCATCCTCTCTAGAGAACGGCTATCACCGGCCAATGTTTGGCTATAATGAAGGATCTCTCAAATCTGGCTAGATTTTTGAATGGTAAATACAAAATCAATGCAGTGTATTCTTAGATCTTGCTGGTTTTTTATTTGTCTCTAGTGACGCGAAGCATGGAAGCCTCATTCTCTTATCTGGCTGATTTTTTGTTCGTGTCTATTTTTTGTATATATACAATATATACAGTATTTTGCTTGGCCGGAAGACGCCATTTCCTACGAACTTTCTTCTTTTGTCTGCCTGTATACATTTAGAATGTAGTTGTATTTCTTGGCTTTATTTATCGATGTTGTTGTTTTTTGATACAGTGTATGATTGAGCTATTTGATAATTGTATTATGATTTCCACACATTGAATGTATTTTTCTAGTCTGTATCCAGTCTCTCATAGGTTGTATTGATGGTATCCAGTCTCTCATAGGTTGTATGTATTCCTCAATGTGTGGATCATATATGTATTCCGGTTTCACATATGGAATGTATTCTTCATTGTTTATATTCTTGCACACATCCCTGGATTTATGTATTTCGCCTTGGTTGTATTCCTTGCGCGAACGAATACATTTGATTCGTGTTATATTAGTTGCGCGAATGAATACAATTGACATAGGTTGTATTCGAACGAATACAGTGAATACAGACTCCTGGCAAGGAAAGATTTGCTACGAATGATAAATACTGAAATATTAGCTACGAATTATAATTAGCTATTAAACTGTAGTGCTTTTTGAAAGTCCCTCTATATAAATTTGGTACATATATGAAACCATACAAATGAGGTATTTATAGTTGTAAGTATGAGTTAGGCTTACACTAAATACTTGAAAATAGTTTTGAGATCATGAATAAAATATATGTAAAGATAAACATATATTTGTTTGATTAGAATAAGAGATCAAACTGTTTAAAGTGTTATAATGATTTAATTGGAAAAACCATTTGGAAAGGGAATTAAAATTCTCATGAATTTATACTCCATTATGGAGACTAAAATCTTCGTGATTTTCTACTCCTGCTTCAAGATTAAAATCCGCGTGATTTTCTACTTAATTAATCTTTGAGATTAAAACCGCTGTAACTTTCTATTCATTTTCGGAGACTAAATTCAAAGTGACTTTCTACTATCTTAGAAGATTAAAATCTAAGTAATTTTCTACTCTGACTTTTTACTCAATTTGAAGAGTAAAACTTTGTCATTTTATTAATTCTGGCTGCGTCAGATATTACTCGATTTAAAGATTAAAAGTTTCACCGTTTATTAAATCTGGTTGTATTGAATATTACTCGTTTTGAATATTAAAAATTTTATCGGTTATTAGTTCTTATTGTGTCGTGACACAAACAACTATTTATGTGGTTGGCTCTACAAAGTAATAGAGGCGGCTAATATGAATCTCCTTTTGAATAAATATGTTGGAATATGACATTATTCACCAAACAACTGCCTCTTACCAATCGCAATCTAATGGAATTGCGGAAAGAAAGAATAAAACGTTAAAGGAGATAATGAATGCCTTGTTGATAATTAGTTCGGTTTATCCCATAACTTGTGGGGGAAGCTATTCTTACAACTAACCGAATACTCAATCGAGTTCGTTATAGCAAAACGCAATCCATTCCATATGAAAAATGGAAAGGAAGGAAGCTCAACTTAAAATATTTTAAAGTGTGGGGGTGTTCGACTGAGGTTCAAGTTTCTAAACCCAAAAGGGTAAAGATCAGATCGAAAATCGTTGATTGCATTTTCATAGGATATGCAATCAATAGTAAGGCATATCGTTTTTTGGTTCGTAAATCAGAAAATCCCAACATTCATATTATAAGGTGATAGAATCAGATTGTGCTGAATTCTTAAAAATATTTATCCGTATAAAAAGGAATGTGATTTGATTGGCGAAGGATTTAAATGGCCTCGGGAAGAAACAAAAGAAAGTTCATCTAATCAGGAGGATCCAAGATGTAGTAAACATCAAAGAACGTCAATTTCATTTGGACCAGATTTTGTGACTTTCTTATTGGAAAATGACCTCGAACATAAAAGAAGCTATGTTTTCTTCGGAATCATTATTTTGGAAAGAGGCAGTCAATAGTGAAATAGAATACGTACAGAACAACCATACATGAAAATTGGTTGATCTTCCTCCCGACAATAAATCATTGGGTTCTAAATGGATTTTAAGAGGAAACTGAAAGATGATGGCACTATTGACAAATATAAGGCAAGACTTGTGGTCAAAGGGTATAAGCAATGAGAAGGTCTTGACTATTTTGATATGTACTCTCCAGTTACAAGAATTACGTCCATACGAACGTTAGTAGCATTAGCTACGGTATATGGTCTTGATCCATCAAATGAACGTTAAGACGTCCTTCTTAAATGAAGATTTGGAAGAAGAAATTTACATGGAACAACCTGAAGGGTTTGTGGTTCCAGGCAAAGAAAAGAAGGTATTTAGACTTGTTAAGTCATTTTATGGACTAAAACATGTACCCTAACAATGGCATGCAAAATTGACCAAACAGTGTTGTCAACTGGTTTTAAGATAAATGAATGTGATAAATATGTGTGCATTAAAAATATTCCAGATCACATAGTCATTATTTGCTTATATGTGGATGATATGCTGATCATGAGTAATAATATTGCCAACATAAATGCGACTAAGCGTATACTAACTAGCAATCTTGATATGAAAGACTTGGGAGTTAAGAATTTAATCTTGGGTATTAAGATCCATAAGGCTCCTCAAAGTTTGGCATTGCCGCAATCTCATTACATTAAAACGGTACTTGAAAAGTTCAAGCACTTAGATTTTAAAGTTGCAAAGACTCCAATTGATTCAAATCTTGCACTTGCAAAGAACAAAGGCCAAAGCATACCATAATTGGATTATGCTCGTGTGTTAGGATGTTTCATGTATATTCTGAATTGTACACGACCAGATATAGCTTGTGCTATAAGTAAATTGAGTCGATACACGAGTAATCCAGGTCAATCTCATTGGATGGTAATGAAACAAGTTTTGGGATAGTTAAAACATATCCAAGACTTTGCTTTGTACTACAATAAATATTTTGCGGTGATTGAGGGATATTGTGAAGAAAGTTGGATCATCGGTTCAACTGATTCTAAGTCCACAAGTGGATATGTATTCACTATCGGTGGAGGAGCAGTATCTTAGAAGTCGTCCAAAAAAACTTATATTGCCCGCTCTATAATGGAGGCTAAGTTCATAACCTTAGATAAAGCCGGTGAAGAAGCTGAATAGTTTTGAAATATTTTGGAAGATGTTCCATTTTGGTCCAAACCGTTGGCACCAATATGTATACATTGCGACAAGCAGCAATCGGAAGGGCTAGGAACGTTATGTATAGCAGAAAATCTCGTCATATACGAAGTAGACATAAAACCGTTAGACAGTTACTTTCTAGAGGAATTATCATGATTGACTACGTGAACTCAAGCGATAATGTGTCAGATCCACTTACGAAAGGTCTAACTAGAGAGAGGTTGTTGAAAGATCATCGAGGGGAATGAGACTATGGCCGAGGACAAGTCTCTACCTAGAAGACTGGAGATCCCAAGATCTAGGTTCAAGGAGATCAAACAAAGCATTAGTGACGGTTCAACATTGTCAAATAAAATTTTAGTCCATTCTCTTGATGAAGACAATGTTCAGTATCAAATAAAGCATTATTTCTAAATTTGGTATGGGGTATATCAAATTGTATATCTACGGGATAACACGTCTAGAAATCACCTATGTAAGTGTGGAGTGTAAGCTGCTTCAAGGAGAATTCTGTAAGGCCAATTCTTTATGTACTTATGAAACCAGACGGTGTTCATAGCTAAAACGAACACAACAATGAGAACCAAAGACGGTGAAGGGTTGATTCTGTGACTTATGGTTGTCTAGGTATATACCAAAGTTCGATGGTTCAAAGATATCATATCTATCGATCCGACATAAGTTCACTACGGAAAGTTCAAATGGAAATCTACTTATCCAGATGCGATTAATCCTTACTTGCGAATCACACAAATGTTTTGCATGTTTTTCAAATATATTGCTATTCCCCATTCATGTGGGGGATTTAGTTTTTGTAAATTGGTGTGAACGGGAAATAAAAGAGGCACCTTTTGAATTGCACCTCTTCATCTCACCCTTTCCTTATCTATAAATTTAGAGGCTTAGCCTCATTTTTCATCGATGGAAAATCTGAAAACTTGTCCCCTCTTTTCTACTTTGTTGGAAATATTAGTGTCAAGCGTGATTGCTCCATTTGTTGAGTTCGTTGAAGTTCTGTGAATTGTAGTGCCGCTATCACAGAACAGTCATCCCGTTCTATCATGAAAGGAATTAATCCAAAACTTTGGGTAACAATGAGGGAATTAAATTCCTTAAGGACATACAAGCAACTTGTGGGCTCGGAATTATTTTATATTTTATTTTATTAAACTAACATTTCACGTTACCATTCTCAGTGATATAGCCTGGTGGAATGGCATACATATCCAATGAATTGGAAAAGAGAGATCACCATACTTTCTCATGGGTCACCTCTCCTCTTTCCCATTAAGTATGACAAAACAGGGAAAGAAACAAGAAAGAATGGCGTAAAATAATTTAAGCAATCATGCTGTGAAAATTTTGGAAGCAGATCTCCAAGTCTTTCACGCATGCTTTTAGGATAATCTACGAAGCAGACATACAGCCTAATTTCACCTCTGGTTTCGATACAAATGAAGGTTGAGAGGTGAAATGGAGTTTTTTACTTATAGGTTGTTTTTTTTTGTTGC
>MCJB01052561.1:63251-73899 GCA_002018475.1 Nicotiana obtusifolia | reverse complement strand
CGGATGCTTGGTCGGCTTCGATCGCCACTTGAGAATTGACATCGGCTGGGACTTTGTGTCCGGGCAAATTGTTGTTTTCTATTTGGTTGTTGATCTCGTTACTGTGGGGAAGTGATTGTGCCATGATTAATCTATGTCCTGAAAGACAAAGAATTCTGCAAAGAGCAAGTGTAAAATTGTGTTTTCAAGAAAAAATGTATCAAAAATTTACTAATATCCTTAGCCCCACGGTGGGTGCCAAACTGTTTACCCTTAAAATCGGATAACAATTGAATTTGTTCGCAGAGCTAAGGATCCGTAAATTAGTTTGATACCAAATAAACGTAAGTAGTAAGTAATCAGAGTGCTATAAGAGAGATAGAGCAATCAAACCGTAAATATATTAATGAAGAATCGCATGTAATGGAGCAATATCATTCAATGAAGGATCTCTGCCTTTTTTATAGGCAAGTGTTAAAGTCCTAGGTAAGTGTAAAAGTCATAAGTAAGTGTAAGAGTCAAATAAAAGTAGGGAAGTGATTACAAGGAAAACCCCATTAATCATGGGATTTAATACTCTTAAATGATAGCATAACGGCCGTAATGGTTGAGGTAATTAATTCTGGCGAAACGTCTGATGATTAGCGAGACCTTCGGGTTGGGGCCGGTCCACAATCACGAAGCGTCTCCTGGCCGACTATACCAGTTGTTTTATTTCGGTCTCTCCATCCAGTGCGACCGATTTGCCGTTCCTGGACTGGGGCAACCCGATCTCATTTCGTACCCGAACCCGACTTCATTTAGGTATATCCGACCCAATACAGTGAGAATACGATGTGGTATAATACTCCTTTCAACTAAACATTAATGAATCAATCAGCAAAGTCAATATTCAATGCAGTTATTTCCTGACTATGTTATATGTGCCTTTAAAAAATATTGATCAACAGGTTGAAGGTAATATATAGGCTGATCTGAGATTTAAAATTAATAGGACCATTCTTTAAAAATTTTAATTACTGATGCACTGAACTCTGTGGTGACTGTATGTAAAATTTTGTATAAGCACGATGCCGACATATTATTACAATTCAGCCTATATATGGATCTGGAATGGAGATTATGACAAACAACAATAACATATTCAGTATAGTCCCACAAGTGAGGTCTTGAAAAAGTAGTGTATACGCAGATTTTACTCCTACCTGACGAGATAGAGAGACTATTACCGATAGACCCTCGGCTTAAGAAAAGATGAAAAGAGAGAAAATGAAAGAAGACGAAGAAGAAAGAGGAAGAAGGAAGAAAGAAGAGGGAGACAAAGGACGGTAAGGTAAAGGAAAAAAAGATGACAATAACAACAACAACAATAAGTAAAGAAAAAAGTAGCATCAAATAGTAACAAATATAAAAATTCGATACACGGAGCGAACGAATAGGCACATACTAGAGGTCAAAGAATACGAAAAAAATAAGAGTGCTGCTAATACTGCTAGAAAAGAACGGGGAATTCTTGACTACCTATTAGCCTTCTACCCTAATCCTCGACTTCCACACCCTTGTATCCTGGGTCATGTCCTCAGTGAGCTGAATTAGCATCATGTCCTGCCTAATCACCTTTCCTCAATACTTTTTAGGCCTACATCTACCTCTTCCCATCCCTGCCATGGACAATCTCTCACATCTCCTAACAGGAGCATCTGTACTCCTCCTCTGCACGTGTCTGAACCATCTCAGCCTGAACTCCCGCATCTTGTCCTCCACGGGGGCCACTCCTGCTTTATTCGAATAACTTCGTTCCTAATCTGATCTCTCCTGGTATCCCACATATCTATCTCAGCATCCCCATTTCTGCTATTTTCATCCTCTGAACATGGGAGTTTTTGACTGGCCAACACTCAGCCCCATACAATATAGTAGGTCTAACCAACACTCTGTAGAACTTACCTTTAAGTCTTGGTGGCACCTTCTTATCACACAAAACACCGCATGTGAGCCTCCATTTCATCCACCCCGCACCAATACGGTGGGAGACCTCATCATCAATTTCCCCGTTACCTTGGATTATAAACCCCAGATACTTGAAACTACCTCTCCTCGGGATGAATTGGGTATCAAGCTTCATATCCACGTCCGCTTCATGAGTATTGTCACTGAGTTACACTCCAAATATTCCGTTTTGGTCCTGCTCAACTTGAAACTTTTAGACTCTAGGTTCTGTCTCCAGACCTCAAGCCTCGCGTTAACCCCCCCTCTCGTCTCATCAATCAGTACTATGTCATCGGCAAATAATATAAACCATGGTACCTCCCCTTGAATGTGCCGCGTCAGCACATCCATCGCTAAACCAAATAGGAACGGGCTATGAGTTGATCCCTGGTGCAACTCCATCACTACTGGGAAGTGATCCGAGTCATCTCCTATTGTCCTCACCCCAATCTTAGCACCATCATACATGTCCTTAATCACCCTAGTGTATGCTACCGGAACGTCTCTAACCTCCAAACATCCCCGTAAAACCTCCCTCCCGACTTTATCATAAGCCTTTTCTAGGTCTATGAACACTATGTGTAAGTCCTTCTTTCTCTTCCTATACTACCCTACCAATCTCCTCACCAAAAAAATGGCTTCCGTAACTGATCGGCCCGACATAAATCCAAATTAATTCTCGAAAATAGGCACACTCCTCCTCACCCTAATTGACGCCTCCCTTTTCCAAACTTTCATAGTATGACTCATCATCTTGATACCCTTATAGTTATTGAAGTTTTGGATATTACCCTTGTTATTGTACAATGGAATCATTGCACTCCACTTTCATTCTTCGGGCATCTTCTTCGTCTTAAAGATAACATTAAACAACCCAGTACGCTACTCCACGCCTTCATTGGCCGCACACTTCCAGAATTCTATCGGGATCTCGTCTTGCCTAGTCACTCTAACCCTGCTCATATTACGCATCCTCCCATAACCTCTTCGACCTTAATACGCCTACAATAGCCAAAATCACGCTGACTCTCGGAGTGCTCCAATTCACCCAACACAACACTTATATCCCCCTTATTATTGTTCAAAAGTCTATGAAAGTATGTCTGCCATCTTCGTCTAATATGAGCATCTTCCATCAATATTATGCCATTCTTGTCTTTGATACACTTCACTTGGTCCAAGTCGTGAGCCTTCATCTCTCTCACTTTGGCTAACCTGTACAACTTCTTGTCCCTGCCTTTGCTCCTAAGTTTCGCATACATGCGTCCAAAGGCAGCAGTCTTAGTCGTCGTAACCGCTAACTTCGCCTCCTTCTTTGCCTTCTTATAACATTCCCGATTCGTCCTCTTTTCCTCCTCGTTTGTGCTCTCTACTAGTTTCAACTTAGTCGCTTTCTTGACTTCAACTTTACCTTGGACCTCCGCATTCTACCACCAGTCCCTTTTACGTTCCCCAGGGTATCCCTTAATAACCCCTAAAATCTCTATCGCAGCTTCCCTAATGTAGTTCGCTGTCATGGCCCACATTGCAGTCACGTCCCCGCTACTCTTCCAGTCCCCCCATAGCCAGCAACCTCTCCCCCAACTCTTGGGTTTTGTCCTTAGTCAAGTTTCCCCACTTGATTCTAGGATGAGTGCACACTACTCTCTTCTTTCTATTCATCTTGATCCCCAGATCCATTATCAGGAGCCTATGTTGGGTCGTGAGACACTCACTCAAGATGACCTTGCAATCAGTGCAAAGACCTCTATCACATTTCATGCAGAGAAGATAATCTATCTGAGTCTTGGCCATCGTACTCCGAAAAGTGACCAGGTGCTCCTCCCTCTCCGAAAAACTCGAATTAGCTACCACCAAATCAAAAGCTCTAACGAAATCTACAGCGAAGTACCTCCCTCGTTCCTATCTCCAAATCTGAATCCTACATGCACATCGTCATAACCCCCAGCATTAGCCCCGATATGGCCATTGAAATCCCCTCCAATGATAAGCTTCTCGGTGCACAAAATACTATGCACCACCTCGTCCAAGTCCTCCCAGAATTGCCTCTTGACCTCCTCGCCCAAGCCTACTTGAGGAGCATATGCACTAATCACATTTAAAGTAAGCTCCCCAACTACAAGCTTAACAACAATCACCCTATCACTAACCCTCCTAACCTCGACCACTAGTTCCCTAATATCCCTGTCAACTAAGATACATACCCCATTCTAATTACCCCCTAGCACCTCCGGAGTACCATAGTTTATGCCCGTCAACATCACGTGCCTTAGTACCCTTCCACCTGGTCTCTTGGACACTCGCTATGTTGATCCTCCTTCTCTGAAGAATCCTACCCAACTCTATAGTCTTACCCGTCAACGTCCCTATGTTCCAGGATCCAACTCTCGGCCTAAAAGCTTCCTTGTCCCCCTTCCCACCCTTGCCTTCACCCGAAGACATGACCTTACTCTCAAATCGTCAACCACAGCCACTATAGACTAAGGGGTACTACTTAATCACTACCACTCAACCAATAAAGAGCTAGAACTGAGGAAGGAATGGAGATTATGGGATTTTAAAATTCTACCTCCCTCGATATTGCATTATTTTCAAGCAACGTAAGTCATATTATATATACACATATCATTATTGTTAAAATTATAATTACACACATGTTTACATTTTTTTGACGAAAGATATCGGATGACACTCTTTGTAATAAGATATCTTCGCCACTGATTGTATATTATTTACACGTATGTTTAGATTTTTTTTTGATGAAGAAGTGTGAGATGACACGACTTGTCGTAAGTTATCTCCGCCACTAATTATTTTTTGAAATTATGATTTAAATGTATTATATTTATAAAATATCATGATGATTTTCACATACGCACACACGAAAATATATATGCTCTGAACTCATTGTCTAAAAGTTGCATCCATCACTCTATACACTTACTAGTCTATTTTCTATACTTTGAATTTTGTAAAATTTATGAATATCCCTTTCATGTTTTCTCTTTTCCACCTAAGCCGTTGAGTCTTGCCCTCTTCCTTTTAAAAAAAAAAAAAAAACCAAATGTACATTATTTCACTTTTTCCCATTCCTAGTAGGGGCCCGCCATCCCCACCACACTTTCTTCTCCTTTTTTGACCAAATTTTATCTTTTCTCGGTTCTTTAAATCTCTAATTTACACTGATAAATCTGGAAACTAAGATTTCAGAAGCCAAATACTAAAATCATAGTTGTTTCAAAGGTAGATGTTCTTCATTCCAATATTGTAAGTCAATTTTGGAAGAAAATCAGCAAGAAAATAAAAATGATACATGAAGATGACTAATTATTCGAAAATGAGATCTCTTCAACTTTTGTAAATGTAGTTGTGGATATATATATCCTATACTAACTTCATGATTGCCCTCCATGCACGTTTCATCAATCTTGAAATAAATCAAAGTCATTATGTCCCTTAGCCAAAGTCTAATGTATCTTTTAGTTTCTTATACATGTTTTATTTTCCACCTTTCAATTTTTACTTGCTACCATCTTCATTTTTATTAAACTAAAAAATGGTAGAGATTCAACAATTAAGACTTCTTATTTGTTACAAATACACAAATAGACATCTCTTATCCAATTTGTTGTAAACACATAAGGCCATCAATTATTTCTCTTTGCATTTAAGCTCAACTAATTAGCAGCATGTGTCAGCAAGATCACTATTTTTAACTCGAACTATATATAAAGAGAGAACTTGAAGATATATATTCGTAAATTCACACCCATTTGATCACAAATAAGTAGTAGTTGCAACAATACTTTGCTAGATTTTATATATATGGGAATGCATGGGTAGCTTAATTAGTCATGAAATAATGAGAGTAAATAAATGAGATAAAGACTAATTTGGTCAATAGTCAAACTGATATGAATATGGGCCATAAAAAGTTGCAGAATATCAGTTAAAGTTTTTCTCTGGTCTTATTACAATAAATAGGTCAAGTAGGTTTGAATCTTCTTCTTTTCTTTATTACCACAATAAAAACTGAAAAATAAATGGGGCCATATATGGAGTAATAGTATCTTTTTCTTTCTCTTCAACTCTCAATAAATACCTCTCATCATTTTCCCAACTGCCTCTCTTCTTCATGTCACAAAACTCTCCCTCTCTTCCAATAACACAGAAATTAAAAGAAAATGAGTAGAAGAGTCAGTTTTAGCCCTGATCATGTCTATGACCAAAACAATTTTTACTTTAAAAAGAAGCCATCTTCATCATCTAATTGGAATTCTAGGCTTCAAAAAACCTCTTCTTCTTCTGAATTTTCTGTGGCTAGTTTTCTGAAGAATATTGGAACTAAAGTGGCTAGTGCTCTAAATTTCCTTTCGAATTCCAATAGAAAAAGGTCTTCACGTAAAGTGTCATCAGCAAGCTTAGCAAGATCACGTTCTTATGCAGAAACAATTCATGATTCTCAAAGGGCTGAAGCTATTGAAGATTGCATTGAGTTCTTGAACTCTTCTTCTTGTTTACACAGGTCCAGTTCTGTTTCTAGCAGTACTTGCCTATAGTTCTATTTTCATTTTTTTTCCTAAATGACAACAATAATTATTACGCCTCAGTCTCAAACAAGTTGGGAATCGACTATATAAATGGTTCCGCTTAAGCTCATGAGGACTCCACGATCTTGCAAGTTTTACGCTGGCTGTTATTCTGGAGTGCCGTAACTCTCCTCCTTCATCGAGACTTGGGACCGACGATGTGATCAAGCTTACACAGGAGGAATATTTTTTTTTGATTCTTATTAGTTTCTTTTTCTTATCCAAAAGGAAACGTTTTTATGTTACTGTAATTATGTAGATGAATTGAGGAGGAAAAAATATATGTAGACATTTTAGTTGTTTATTATGTAGGAATTAAGTTTCACACAACAAGAGATTTCAGTACTTTTGGATTAGTAAATTAGCCAGAGTAGCATAGAAGCAGAAAATTACTTATCATATTGTAACGCCCGGTTTGAAGATTTTGGGTGTATTTACTTTTATTTATCCTTTCTTTTTTCAAGTGTTCCTTTTCTATGTAAATTCTTTCTTCCAGTTGTACTTGTTATTTATATGAGTTTAATTCTATGCACTTATATTTTAAAGTACTCCCTCCATTCATTTTTACTAGTGCATGATAGATTTTGCATATTCCTTAAGAAATAATAAATGAAGTATATATTTTAATATTATGTGATGAAATTTCATACATTATTTGAGTGCTTATTCTAGTCCATAAAGAGACATAACATGTCTGCACACCTTCTTTTCTATTCCGAGAACTACAGACTCTTTATTGTTCCATGTAGATTTTTTCCTCTCACAACTTATAATAATGCTAGCATTTTAAAAAGCCTTGGGAAATAATTTAGGGAATGAGTAATTAATGATAAGGGTAAAAAAAAATTATTTTTTTCTTGATTTGCTAAAATGAACAAACTAAAAGTAAAAATATATTTTTAATATAGTGGATAAATAAACGTGAATAACCTTAATAACATGTCTAACCTAATTAAATGGTAAGTTTTCCCTATACTTGAATGCAGATAGATGGCAATTACCAATAAATTTTCATTAGTTAGTGGCCGGCAGACAAGATTTATGAATTTTGATTTGTCTAAGTGATGCAATCCCAAAAGAATATTCTTCAAGTTTTTACCAAGATGTTACCTTCTCCGTCCAAGTTATGAGCATCTTTAAAACTTTATTTGAATGACATAGTGTATAAATAATATTGAAAAAGCTATTAGAAATAGAGTTAATTCGATAGAGAACATCAATTAAAGTTAAAGTTAATTAAGTAATTAGATTTTTGAAATATAGACTAAAAGCCGTAAAAGTTGTTTTGGGCAGTGGCTTTATGAATGTCAACATTGTCCTGGCCTGTGAATGTAACTCTATTTCTTTCTTTCATACCTAACTTGTTCTTCCCGTAATTTAATGAAGAGACAGTAGTGGGGATCTGAGAAAGAGGGTAGCGGTCAGGTTCTTGATTGGATTTAAGTTTATATACTTATACACATAGTGTAACTTCTTTTTATAATAGTATTATGTAATCTAATTTGTGAGAGTAAATCGATTACTTCCTTTGTATCAATTTATGTTATAATATATCCCTTTTGTATGTCCCACAAACGGAATGATATATTTTTATATTTAAAATTAAGTTAATTTTAAATTTTTTATTTTATTCTTAATGAAATAATTTATAATCAATAAATATTTATAATTTGTTTTAGACCCCGAATTTCAAATTAATTTTTTCTTGAAACATAGTTTGGAACAGAGTGTGTACTACTTTTAACATGCTACTAATTATTGCCTATTACGGACTCACTTTTAAAGATTTAAGCCGTATAAACTGAGATTATGAAAAATAGTTTTTAAAATATCAATGCAATTTAACTATAATAGATCAACTACATACGACGTATTTTATTGTAATAAGCCATAACTTCACTCATTTATAAAGATTTAAGGCGTATAATCTGAGATGATGATGTAAAAATTACAGCTTATCATCAATGTAATTTAACTTTAAGCTGCCATGAAAATTACATCCGGAGTATCTTGTTGTAGATAAATTTAATTTGATGCTGCAAAAGATTTATATACTAAAAAGCACAAAATTTAAATTCCCATTTAAAAGATAGAGTAAAATCAGTGCATATAACAACAGGTTATTATTTTATTTTCCGGGTTATCATGTTAAATTTTGTGGGGAATTATATGTTATGATAGGTCAACTTAATTGATGATATAAAAATGCTTTCCACTGTATGTGGACAAAACATATTTTCATTTAAATTATCTTATATCCAACCTAATTGTGTAAATATATTTTGCAAATAAACATTGATACAGTGATATCCGGAGCAGAAAGTATATCATGGGTTTTTAGGAGTGCTAAGGTTGAAAAAGAGAGGTAGCTGAGGAAATTGCTGCCATTTTCTGCTCGATTTCAGCTGAATTTTGGCAATTTTAATTGACCCGTTAGTTCTGTCTTTGAATTTGACTATTGACTAGCTTACAACAACAACATACCCAGTATTATATCACACCGTGAGGTCTGGAGAGGATAGTATGTACGCAGACCTTACCCCTACTTTGTGAGGATAAAAAGACTGATTCCAATAGACCCTCGGCTCAAATTCACATGGAACACACCAATTCTTAGACAAAAACAAAAGAAGTTACGACACAATTACATTTCATTATTTTTAAAGTGAACTATACAACACCTGTGGAACAAAGATTTTTCTCATTAATGGAAAAGGCCTAATACTATAAGCATTCATTAGCAGTAATCTAGAAAATCATTTCATACATCTAAAGAACTACTGTCACAGCAAGCCTAACGCGATGTAATATAACCAGTGATCATTTTTTTGTCTGTTAATTTTAGATTTAATCACCCAAGTACAAAATAAATTCGTTATTACACAGGTATATTACTATCATTCCTTTTTGATAACTGATAAATCAGTTGCTCTGAATTAACTTGAAACTTGGTGGATAATGGACCAGCTCCACTATTTTTCTCCAAACTTGGTTCACAGGATAATTAAAACTCCTGAAGTGCGCCTACCACACATCACGTGCTGTACTACCTCTACCTTGGGACACAAGTGGATGACTTTAAACTACCTAAAGTCTTAACAATACATATTAAATTCATCAATTGCAAGTGCATTTAGCAATATAGAATACTTACATTTGGTGACACATAAGCGATTTTCAGATGTCACAGAATGGGATAATTCTGGATGGTAAGATCAGGAGCTAAGAGAAAGCTTGTCTAGGTTTTGGATTCCTTGACTTGACGCTTTCTTCATTTCAAGAGCTCGTTTATATGGCGGTGCAATTGGAGGTTGTACAGGATCTAAACACTGATAGGTCCCATCTGCAGCTTTAGGAAGTGGATATGAACGGTCTGAATCATACCCACTAAGGTCTCCACAAGCCAGAAATGGAATATACACCTTATTAGGACCTTCCAGCCATGCACTACTGCAGTCTGTCATGTAACAAATGCTTGAAAGATGATACAAAATACATATATAGTCGGAATTAAATATAATCTGAATTAAAAAAATGGAAGCCACATTACCTTACTTCCAACATAAAAACCAGCAACTAGAAACTATATTCCAACACGAAGAAAAAGATATAGATGCAGATTTAAGATCCATGTCACTTGCCTCAAAAATCATAAGGTGGCAAAATTTAAAGTTATCGTAAAGTAGAAGGCCATTTAGAGAAGAAGCATCTGCACATGAAATTACCTAGGTCCTCCGTGCCAGATGGACTCCCAATCTTTTCAAGAAGGCGATGAAGATCTTTCTCATTAAATCCTTCAGGTGGAGAGTAATTCTCGCAAACTGCAAATGCCTCTGTACAAGGCAAAGCTAGTATTAGATTTATGTGATTGCAATTCTAGCGTTGCTTTAAGATATCTTCCACATCCAGAAATATACATGAACAAGGGTGTGTTTGGTACAAACGAACATGTTTTCCATAGAAAATATTTTCTTGGAAAATAATAGTTTTCTTGCTTATTTTTTGGTATTTGGTTAGTTAGCAGAAAATATGTTATGAAAAATATAAAATCTAAGCAAGCACTATGAGAGACGAAAAGGGTGAGGGCACGG